>MCJB01038335.1:60084-76343 GCA_002018475.1 Nicotiana obtusifolia
CCCAACCACTTGAGACAAAATCCACAATGCTTATTGTGCCGAAGTCCACACAGATGAGGACGACCTCAACGAGCCAACCCAACGGCTAACCTCAGTACAAGCGTAATCAAGAAAGGATCGAAGATATAACGCCAGAAGAGATCACCCAATTCCGCAACCTAACAGGGAACGACACCAACCATATATCAGAATGGCCACCACCTCCTCCCCCCGCTATGAAAAAGGTCCATCCAGACCAAGGACGGGAACTCATCGGAACAATGGAGGTATGCCCCCTATTATCTGCTCACATTTTTTGTGTGTCACCTACAGAGATAGTCTACGCCTTGGAGAAGATCGGACCAAAAGTGAAATGGCCGCCAAAGATGAGATCAGACCCTAATACCAAAAAGTCTGATGCCCTTTGTGAGTTCCACCAGGAATAAGGGCACAAGACGGAAGACTGCATCGCCCTAGGGCAGGAGGTCGTGAATATGCTACGACATGGACATCTTAAAGAGCTACTAAGTGATAAGGGAAGAACCAATTTTGCCAGAGGTCACGAAAATCAAGGGGCACCCAAACCGCTCTCACCAGCTCGTACCATCAACATGATCATCGGAGAAGACACCTCTATCAACATCATGAAGTTCACAATCACCCATAAACTCAAGCGATCCATCACCCGCGAACAGTATGACGAACTCGAAGAAAATATCATCTTCGATAAGTCAGATGTCGGCGGTTTGGTCTTTCCTCATCATGATGCCCTTGTTATTACTCTGCAAATTTTGGATACTAATGTTAAACATATTATGATAGATGATGGAAGCGGATCGTGCATTATTCATCCCCAAGTACTTACCTAAATGAAACTCGAGGATAAGATAGTGCGCGCTGCATCACGCTAACTGTTTTTAATAATGCAGTTGAACGGACATCCAGGGAAATTACTCTCCCCGTCTTGGCTGGCAGCATAACTCTGGAAACAACATTCCACATCATGGACAACGCCATAGTGGGACGACCGTGGATACACCCCATGAAGGTCGTCCCCTCCAGCTTATACCAAGTCATCAAATTCCCAACTCCATAGGGAATATCCAGCATACGAGGAGAGTAGTGTACATCCCGTGAATGCTACCGCATTGCTTTAGACAGCACGACCTCCCAACAAAGGAAGGACAAAGAAAAAGAAACATAACAATCAGCAGGGTCGAGGTCGGGGCATGGCGAGATCGGGGAAGGCATCAAAGATCCCGAAATAGTCGAAGCTGTATGGCTGACCATAGAGGACCTCGACCCCGTTCAATTAGACCCGAACGACTGTAGTAAGAAGGTCTATATCAGCTGTAAACTCTAGGACCCGGGTAAATTCAATCAATTCTTAAAAGCTAATGCAGATTTGTTTGCTTTCAGCCATGCTGATATGACGGACATCCCAAAGAAGATCACCACGCACAAATTAAACGTCGACCTCTTCCACCCCTCCCTCTCGGTAAGGCAAGTCAGGCGTAAATTCAACTCCGCAATCAATGATGCAGTGTGCGAGAAAGTGGAAAACTATTAGAAAAGGGTTCCATCAGGGAATCAAAGTACCCCAAAGGATTCGTTCCCGCTGCCTCACATCGACCAACTCATTGATGCAACGCCGTACATGAGCTCCTAAGTTTCTTGGACGCTTACTCAGGCTATAATCATATCCTCATGGAAGAGCAAGATCAGGAACTAGGTTCACCCACCAAGGAACATATTGCTACAGGGTCATGCCACAATATATGAATAGAGCAAGAGACTCCAAGAAAGCAAACTAAATCATAAATATGAAAGTTTCTATACAAAATGGATGGCTTCAACAACCCATAAGGGACGGCTTACCAAGCTACACTAACAGGTAATTTGCTTATAGTCGCAAAAGTTTTCCTACAAAGGGGCTGGCTTCAACAACCCATATGGGACGGCTTGCCCAGCTACGCTACTCAGAAAACTTTTGTACTATAACTAACTTTAGCTGTTATAACACGGAAAAATTTCATACTATAATAAGCTAACTTTCTTAGAGTTTTCTTACTATATTTTCATACATGGACCAACCTTTCCATTCATTCGAAAGAAAGAACAAGAGGAAATTTAGAAGGAACTCATATGTAATATATCACAAAGGTTTACAAAGGTTACAAGATGATCTTATAACTACTACATGGCCTCCTTTATATAGGACTAGGAGGTTATTACAAGACAAACTTATATTACAAAACAAATCTTATATAGCAAACCTATCTACAAGTGGGTCCCTTTTTACAGGTGAAGGACCTTATGCAAAACAACTAAAAAAGCTCCTGAAAACAAGTGAAAGAGGTGAAATATACATGGTATAGCATGTGAAAGTATGTGGGAGCATGTGAAAACATGTGAAAGTAGGATGCTGCATGTGATGAAGCATGTGGAGGCATGTGGAATCATGCAAAAGTGGGGCCCAGATAGTATGGAAAGACGTGGAAATTTATCTTGGCATGGTTAGATAATTTTTTAGGATTTCTGGTAGGTAATGTGGGATTATGGTGGGATTAGCAGGGATTTAGATAATTATCTTCCATTGATTCTCTGGGTTTGTCTTCTAGACATCTTTTCAAAGATCTTGTGTAGTAATATTTGGAACTTGACGATCTTTCTTCACTGTGTTCCTTCTCTTCTGGATTGAGAGATGTAATCCGCAGCCTTAATCTAGAGATGTCTTGAGTGATCTTTTCTCGGATAACTTTGTACGGGGTTTGATATTCCTTTGCTGCTTCTCTGACTCTTTTCCAGTGAGGATGAGTGCTGGTATAATTCCAGCTTGCCCAATCTTTTGGCCATATATCTCTCCGGATGCACTTATTTGCTGAAAGATAATCCTTTGTGCTTCACTATATTCTTCTTTCATGGATAAAATGGACACGGAAAATTTTCACCAGAATGATACTTCTGCTTGCGCCTAGATTTTTCCATTAATAATCTTCACTAGCCTATGGAACATGAATACCTTTGCTTTGTAAGAATCATTAAAACATTTTATCTAATATCTTAGAGGCTTGAATTATAATAGAAATGTTTTAAGAGCATGTTCAATATTGTCAAAATCCTTGAAGCCGTTGCACTTGAATTCCATGAAAATATAATACTGATGGCATAGATACCAAAAAAACCATAATAGTTCTTGTGAAAAATCCTTGGTTTGTGCTATGAATATGTGGCAGAATGGATATTCTGGATTGACCCCATAAGGCTTGAGAATGGATCCTCCATGTTGCCGGAAAACTTGGAGCTCATAATAAGTCCTTCTTTCCATTATAATTGATGGATCAAAAGGATCCATGAGATTAAACAACTCTGGTGGATGATCCGGTGGTTTCAATAAACTCGTTCCTGGTACATTTGAAAACATGAAGATGTGGCTGATTAGCTTTTGTTTTGACTTCATCTTTGCTGGGAAAAATCTCTTTGAGAATTCTTCCGGTTGAGACAGAAAATCTGCGAGAATATTATTATTTCCTTTCAGGTGCTTGACTTGAAACTTGTATGGAGAGAACCATTGGGCCCATTTGAGAATCTGAGGATTGGGAATAATTTTTTCATTTATCTGGGTCATCTTTGGGAAGGCCTTCATATCCATTTCTATCAGAAATTCTGTATGAATCAGGAAAAAATTGAACTTCTTGATTCCATTATTCACTGCAAGAATTTCCTTGAAAGTGGAGTGATAATGTTGCTTGGCATATTTGAACTTTCCGCTAGCATATCTTCCTCTAGCCATCTTTTTCTTCAAATAGAACAACACTCCAGTATTCATTGCTGGCATCAGTTTGCAGTATCTTCTTACCGTCTGAAGGGATGTAGAGAGACTTAACATCTTTAGATATCTCCTTTATTTCCTTAACTGCTTCATCTTGTTCCTTTCCCTATGACGAAGCATTTTTTAGAGCATCTTCGTGAGCGGAGAAATGTATATAGAGGTATTTGGGATGAAATCTCTTATATAATTTACTACACCTAAGAACTGTTGGATCTGCTTTGTTGTGAGTCTGGTATTAGGAAATTTGAGTAGTTCCTGACGTATATGTGGTCCTGGACTGTATGCACATTGGACAAAATGCATTCCGAGAAAATCAATCTCCTTTTGAGTAAGAACCATCTTTTTCGTTGAAAGCATGATCCCGTACTGTGTTACCAATGCCTTAAATTGATGAAGCAAGTCGACATGTTCCTCTAATGTATCACAAAATAACAGGCTGTCATCAATGTAAACTAAAGAGGTATGGAGGATGGGCTAGAATATTTTTAGCATGGCTTTTTGGAACAAAGAGGGTGCCATTTCTAATCCGAAGGGCATGCCTTTCCATTGGAAGTGATGATCACAGATGCAAAATCCCGTTTTCGCTCTTTCTTCGAGGTAGATTCCTAATTGTCAAAATCGAGATTTAAGATCAAATTTGGAAAAATATTTAGCCTTCGCTAAATGGGAGAAAAGAGTGAGTTTATTTTGGATATAGAATTTATTATCTCGAAGGAAGTGGTTAAGTGGCTGGTAGTTAATAACTAACCTGAGTTTTCCTCTTGTTTGCTCAGCTCTTTTGTTGACATAAAATGCTTCGCATGCCCATTGTGAATCCGATGGCTCTATTAGATCAAATTCCAAAAGTTCTTCGCATCTTCTTTGCAATCTGAAGATGATATGGATTCATGCCTAAATGAATGGGTTTTGTTAGATTGATGTTTTCATTCTTCTTGAAAGGAAGCTTGATAAAAAACTCTTCGTTCTTCCATAACGGGCTTTTCCCTTTCTTCATAAAATCCAGCACATAAATGTTCAATGAGATTTTGTTCAATCTCCTTGATTTGTTCGTTGCTGGTGATTTGGAATAGCCTTGGAATTTCAAGATAAGGTTTGAACTGCTTCTTAAAGGTTATCCCGTTAGCCCTGATCTGGAGTTGATCTTTTAGTTGTCTGAAATGTCGAATCCAACAATAAGATCTTTTCCTGATACATCAGAGTCGATCAGCTTGGTTCTGTACTTCAATCCTGGAAAGAACTCAATTGTGATTGGGTGCTTGGTGATAACGGTGGTAGTCAAGATTCCATTTGATTCAATCCTGGAAAGAACTCAATTGTGATTGGGTGCTTGGTGATAACAGTGGTAGTCAAGATTCCATTTGATGCAGTGTTGAAATCCTTAAACTGAGGCACCCATTGATCTTCAGGGAGAACAGCAGGGTTCATGAGTGAACAAGCAGCTCCAGTGTCAATGAAAGCAATGACTCGAGTTGGTTTATCCCATTTGGATGAATAAACCTTGAGTTCCACTTGAGGGATGACTACAAGAGCGTTGATCTCCACTCGGGCTTTGGCCACCGGTTCTGAAATTTGGTAGTGGTCATCACCATGATCTTCATATATATCAAGACAGAATAAGGTTTCTTCAGTGGGTTCATCGTCCATAGAGAATATAGACTCGAGGTCCTCTTCCTTTCTGAGATGTATGCCAGTGTAATCTTCAATCTCTTCGAGAAGTTTGACAGATTTCCTCGATTGTGGATAATTTCTTGCAAAATGTCCGATCTTGTGGCAAATTAAGCATCTGTTCTTTTTATGAAATTCCCTGGCCTCCTTCGTTTGAAATATTTTGTGCGCCTCCTGGACCTTGATTTCCCATCTGGAATTCTTGGCCATCCGAACCTCTTGAATCCTCTCCATCTCCTGGATGTGTGGCAGGAACATCCTGATCCGGTGATTAGATCAGATTTGCGGCATGCTTTGTCAAGCGCTAGATTGTGTTGGATAATTTGTTTTAGGGCAGAGTGTTTCGTACAAATGTCATCCAATGCGACGAAAATAGCTTGCTTGATGTAGCCGACTTGTGGAATTGTTATGGATTGAAAATTTTCTTCAATGATGGTCATGGTTCGGCTTTCAAACAACTTTGGAAGGGAAGAGACAAAGGCTTGCTTCAGGTTGATGTCTCCACCGATCTCGAAATATATCTTCGCCATTTTTTTGAAAGTGCTTGTTAATGTCATTTCTGTCGAATGACACACACTTCATCTCGAAGAGTTGTCTTCGCATCTTTTCTTGTCTTTGTCCAGTATCTCTATCGAAAACTTCATGTAGGATTCTGATGTTGAAGGCAAAGTCCTGGGAAGTAAGAAAAGTATTTTTGTCTTGAATCCCAAGTGAGTTCTACCAATCCTTAAGGATTTATGAGAACCGTGAAGTGAGTTCTGATAGGATGATATATTTTTGTCGTCCCACCAAATTTTTGGTCACCATCCATGTATAGAAGTTTTGGATCCTTTGAGGCCATTTTGAAACCTTGACATCATCTAAGGTGAAAGTGTGGAAGCCAGTTCCAACTGGTTTTGACGCCATGGGCTCATATCTTATTTCTGGGATTTGTTCATCTATCATGCCTTCTTGATCCTCATCTATTTCAAATATTTTTGGGTCTCTTGGATGGTGTACAAATATTGGGGGATCATCTTCTTTGGAAGAGTTTGTTGTGGATTCATTACTTGATTGGGAGCTATCTTCCATTGTATTATCGTCTGATGAATTAAGAGATTTTGACCATGTGGTATCTCCTCCTGACATGTTTCTTGGTTGGGAGACACATAGATCTGGAGCCTTTTGATCAGAAATCATTAGATTTTTGGGGTTGGACCTTTTTGAACTTTCTCCCTGATCTCGTCCTTTCTTGGTTTGTTTCAGGGCTGCAAGAGCATCTTTCCTTTCCCAAACTATTTTTGCAATATCAAAATCATGTTCTTCTTTTACGGGTTGGGTGAAAGAAACAAGATTTTGTGAGTTAGTAGGAAAAGTAGAAAAAGAATAGTTCAATTTAGGTGGGGAATATGCTTGTGTGGCGACATAGGGAAGAAGGTAGGTTTTGAAGGGAAAACTGAGATCTTTTGTGACTCAAAGTGGACATTTCTCAGAAATTGAATTTGTTCCCTGATGGAAATTGTCTCATTTTGTTGTTGTTGGAAGAACTGGAAAAGTGAAATTCCTGGCAGACAAATCTCATAGTGTAGATTTTCCAACCTTAGTTCCAGGGCTTTGATTTGTCCTGCATGGTGAGACGATGTCTGCTCCACCTTTTTCTCAATTGTTTCTACTTTGCTCATCATTTTGTTTTGTGTATAGGCCACGTTCTTTATGGTGTTGCCAATGTTGTTCAGTACTTTATTTTGGCAGATGAAATTTTTTGATTGCCAGTTCATTGTTGCTTCGATATCACTCGTTGGGAGTTTTCTCCAGTAGGTAGCACTATATTTTTCTTGGGGATTTTTGGAGCATGGCGTATACCCTCCTTTTCAAAAGGTTGAAGTGAAGGAAAATCTTGGGTATGACTGGAGCTTGAAGGACTTAGCATGACTATCTGTGGTTATGTGGGCTTTGGGATTTTTTGAGTTGGTGAAGTCTTAGGTTCAGCTGACCTTTTGGATCCTGGGGTATGAGCTGAACGTGGTTTGGGTTTGGGTGTGGTTTCACTATCTTTCCAACTTGGAGTGAATTTTTCTGGTAATTTTGGCCATTCATGGGGTTTGTAATTAACAAGAAATTCATATTTACCTGGACTGCTTAATGAGCCTATTACAGGATCTTTATTTTCATATTTGGCTCGAATTGCCTTTCAGTGGTTTTCCCTTTTCCTTGGATTTTAATTTGGTTTCGTTGAGGCCAAATCTTTCCCAATGATGCAAGTAGTGTTCATCATATTCTTCGATTGGATCTTCCAAACAGTCTTGGCAGTCGTAACCAAGATCCCAAGGGCAGTGTCCCGTAAAGGGGCATTTGAACCACTAAACTCTTCCGTCCTCTTTGTCAAAATGTTTACGCCATTCATGTTCTTCCATGACAGTTTGTATATTCCAGAAGGTTTCACTTTCAGGGTCAAGGTCTACGTCTTTAGGTTGGATTATTTGGCAACAAAAGATGATTTTAATGGGTTTTTTGAGATGGGAATAGTCAAAGCTTACGGAAACTATTTTTTCATTTCTTTTGGTAAAAGTTGGCTCACCAAATTGTAGAGATTCCTTTGGTTCCCTTTACTTTTCATAATTTGTGATCCAGGAATTAGGAAGGATTTTAACGAGCTCATCTCTGGGAAATTGTCTGGGTATTTGGGTGCACAAGGTGTTTTCTTTGGTAGCATCTTTGGCTTGTGGGGCTCCCTGGATTTGAACTTGGATTTTTAATGCTTCGGTTAGGTATGGGTCATTAAGGGACATGTTGAAATTTGGAAAGATAGTTATGAAAACAGTCCCAGCATTCAAGGCAACTTCTGCGGCATGTTGGTACTCATAGTATCTTGTATCTAGAAGAGAAAGTCGAGCAATAGCAGGTTGACCTTTTCTTCCGTGATATGTTAAAGCGATTCGGATAGCACCAAAATGGATATGGGTAAAACCATGATTTCTCCATTGTTTGGGAAAATCATTTGGGATTTGAAGGGTGATAAATTGTTCCTCTCGAGTGGCAAGAACTAGATGCCGGTCAAGTTTTGAGGCAGCAATATATTCTTTGACTCCTTTTGGTCTGTGTTGAACTAAGGAATGAATTTGGGACCATGGTGCAAATGATTTTTGGCAAAGGCTGAATAAGGGTTTATAAGGGGTAGTTTAGTGGAGGTTACTTTCTGTTCGTCGGGTAGGATATCTACTTCATAGAGGTAATCATATTTTTTGGACAAGGTTTTATATAGAGTAGGGGACATTTCATCTTTGCAAGGGAAGATGATGATGGAAATAACTCATACATATTTATTAAATTGTTCCTCCTTCCGAAAGGATGGGCTGGCTCTGATTTAATTTGCTTTCGGACTAAAGAACGCGGGGGCGACCTATCAAAGGTTGATGACGAGGATGTTCAAGGATAAGCTCGGTAAGACAATGGAAGTATATATAGACAACATGCTGGTCAAGTCGAAAAGGGGAGAAGATCACATCGATCATTTGAAAGGAACTTTCGACATACTCAGACGGTACGGAATGAAACTGAACTCAGAGAAGCGTGCGTTCGACGTAGTCTCATGAGGTTTCCTTGTATCACAGCGAGGGATCGAGGTCAACCCTGACCAAATTAAAGCCATTGAGGGGATACCCGAACTCTTGACCACCAAAAAACAGGTCCAAAGTTTGACTGGCCGCATCGCCGCCCTATCAAGGTCTTTTTCAATATGAAAATGAAAAAAAAATGAAAAATAAAAAGGTCGTTTTACATTTCACGGTCGTCAAATAGGTGCCATAAATTCTTTGGCGTACTCAAGAAAGAGAACGACCTCTAATAGACTTCAAAGTGCGTCCAGGCTTTGAGGGAACTAAAAGCATACTTGTCGTTGCCGCCCTTGCTTTCGAAGACAGAGCCGAAGGAGCGTCTTCTCATTTATCTAGCGGTATCCGAGGTAGCTGTGAGCGCAGTCCTAATTTGAGAAAACAAAGGTACGTAACCTCCCATCTATTACATCAGCAAAACACTAGTCGATGCCGAGACGGGGTATTCGCACCTCGAGAAACTGGCTTTAGCCTTAGTCGTAGCTTCACGGAAGCTTAGACCAAATTTATAATGTCACCCTATCTCGGTCGTCACAACTTTCCCCTTAAGAAGCATTTTATATAAACCCGAGCTATTGGGAAAGCTAGCCAAATGGGCCGTCGAGCTCAGCGAGCACGATATCACGTACCAGCCGTGAGCGGCGATAAAGTCACAAGTGCTCGCTGACTTCGTTGCCGACTTCAATGCAAAAATAATGCCTGAAGTCGAAAGGGAAGCACTCCAAACTCCCCCCAAAACACAAGACATTTAGGTCCTATACACCGACGGTGCATCCAATGTGTCAGGGTCCAAACTAGGACTCGTACTCAAAGTCGCAATAGGCGAAGTAATTCACCAGTCCATAAGGTACCGGACATGAATAACAACGAGGCCGAGTATGAGGTCGTCATTGCAGGTTTGAGACTAGCGCTCAAGTATGAGGCAAAACGGTTAAAACTACGTTGTGATTCCCAGCTTGTAGTCAACCAAGTCACAGGGACTTTCCAAATCAAGGAACAAAGATTGCAAAAATACTAGACTGAAATTTGCAAGATGCTGCCCAAGTTCAACGAATATCAGCTTCGACCAAATTCCACGAGCACAGAATGCCGAGGCAATGGCCTCGCTAAACTAGCTGCAGCTACTAAAAGCATCACAACAGGAGACAGAAACATAGTCCACCTCCTCAACTCCCGCTAGACCAACTCGAGGTGAGAACCATTAACTTAACTTGGGACTGGAACAATCGTATTATCTCATACTTGCAGGACGGCACACTCTCAGGCGATAAAAAAGAGGCCAGGAAACTAAGGATGCAAGCAGCCAGATACAGTATCCTCCACAATGACCTATACAAGAGAACCTACGGCGGCCCTTTAGCAAAGTGTCTTGGCCTAAACCAGACTCGGCGCATCCTTGAAGAGATCCATGGAGGGCTTTGCGGGGCTCATTCTGGCAAACGAGCACTGGTAAAATGCCTCATACGGGCCAAATATTATTGGCCCACCATGAAAAAGGAGGCCACAGACTTCGTAAAAAGATGCGAGCAATGCCAGAAGTACGCCCTGGTGATTCACCAAGGGGGCGAAAACCTCCACTCGGTCACCTCACTTTGGCCATTAATCAAATGGGGAATGAACATCGTAGTCCCCCTCTCGGCAGGACAAGGTAACGTACGATTCCTTTTAATTTTAACTGACCATTTCTCTAAGTGGGTGGAAGCAGGAGCATTCACTTTTATATGGAGAAATATCATGCCGATTCGACCTTCCCAAAGAAATCAGTTGCGATTACGAACCCCAATTCACGAACAAGAAAACCCCCAAATTTTTCGAGAAATGGCATATTAAAAGAATACTCTCAACCCCGTACCACCCCGCGGGCAACAAGTATGCAGAGTCCTCCAACAAATTGATACTAAACATCATGAAAAAGAAGCTTGAGGACGCTAAGGGACCGTGGCCGGAAGTCCTACCAGAAGTATTGTGGGCATACCAAAGAACTCCGAAAACGAGCACAGGAGAGACGCCCTATTATTTGGTCTACGGGACCGAGGCGGTAATACAAGTCGAGGTCGGAGAGCCCAGTCTAAGGTACTCCCACGAGAGCGGCACAAGCAACGACGAGGGCCGAAGGCAGGAACTTCACGAAGTAAGAGATATAGCTTATATAAGAATGATCCCCCAAAAACAGCAAGCAGAGCACTATTATAACAAGAAAGCAAAGGTCAGGCCGCTCAAAGTTGGGGACTACGTACTGAAAGCTAAAACCCAATCGAGCAAAGATCCCAGGGAAGGTAAGTACTGGGACGGTCCGTACAAAATCACAGCAAAAGTGAATAAAGGACCATTTCAACTAGAAACAACAGAAGGAAAGCTACTACCAAGCAACTTGAATATCAACCACCTCAAATACTTCAACTTTTAAAAGAAAGAGTGTTACCCAAGTCGTACTCTTTTTTTCCTCACTTGAGTTTTGCCCCAGTTGGATTTTCTCAAGGAGGTTTTTAACATGGCGACGAAGGGAACACTCCAAGTCGAAGTACGCGAAGGTAAGTCCATGGTTACTATTTCATAACTCGACCTCTCACTACTCTCCAGATCAACCAATGAAGGGACTAGATAGATCGGGATTGAGACTGGAATGTCAGCCAACACACAAAATCTGTAAATTTCTCCAAGTATGTAAGAAATGAAACAATATCAAGGCAATAAACTTTACACTTAGCAACACATTTCTCTCAAACTCAGGTTATGTTCGACCTCACTCAAACGAACGCCTACCGTCCTTCAGCCATAATTAAATTCAGGTTATGTTCGACCTCACTCAAATGAACACCTACCGGCCCTCGGCCATAATTAAATTCAGGTTATGTTCGGCCCTGCTCGAACAAATACCTACCAGCCCTCGGCCATAATTAAATTCAGGTTATGTTCGACCTCGCTCGAACGAATACCTATTGGCTTTCGGCCATAATTAAATTCAGGTTATGTTCGACCTTGCCCGAACTAACACCTACAGACCCTCGGCCATAACTAAAGTCAGGTTATGTTTGATCTTGTTCGAACTAACACCTACCGGCCCCCAACCATAACTAAACTCAGGTTACGTTCGATCTCGCTTGAACTAACACCTACCGGCCTCGGTCACAGCTAAGTTCAGATATGTTCGACCTCGCTCGAACAAGAAACAGAAGCAAAAACACGCAAGTACAGAAAATAAACCACAGAAAAGGAAAAAAATGCAGAAAACAACCTTAGCATTCCATTTCATACTTAAAATTTTTTTACAAAGGCTCGTGAAGACGCCGACAAAAATACACAAGCTTACAATTAAAGAAAAAGAAAAAAAAACAGAAGAAGAAGAAGAAGAGAAAAACTACTGGTCGCCGCCATTAGGATCTTCTGCATCTCCACCACCCTGACCGCCGATACCTAGGCCATCTCGATCCCTGTCTTCATCATCACTTTCTCCCTCAGGAGGGAGTTGTCTTTTTCCAGCTCTCCGATCCTCTCCTCCATTCTATCCTCTTTTGCCTTCACTGTAGATTGATCAATCTCTCGCTCAGTCCGAAGAGTCTTATTTGCCAACTCTGACATCTCCGATTTTCTCCGAGCCTCCAAATGGGAAGACTCCGCCTTCTCAAGCTCACTCTACTTCTCGGTGACTTTGCCATGAAGGAACTCCATTTGTAGCCGACATTCTTCTAATTTCCTGCGCAGCTCAACCACCTATGCCGGAAGGTCACCGCACTGAGCCTCTACGGTCTCGTTGACCTCGAGCTCCTCCTCCCTACTCGATGACTCTCACCAACTTATCATCCTTCTCCTTCAGCTCATCACAAAGGGCCTGCAGATTGTTGCCTTCAGCAAACCGCCTGCGGAACTCCGGTACTTGCCGGGATACTCAAAATATTTATTTTTTATCCTTACAAATATTTCCCTACGCTTCTCCTCTCTTCAGGCACTTTCAATCTCCAAAATAACAATCTACAAAAAAAAAAAAAAGAAGAAGTAAGGCAAACATAAAAATGCCCCTTTCAACAAAGGCAAAAATGAAAAGAACAAAACACTAAGCACTCACCCGGAGAGCGAGACCAGCTATGCTCCTCGATAAGGTGACGTCGTCCAGTTCTTTGGTATTACCCTCAATTTCTGAGCAAAGAGGGCCGACGGCAGGGACCACGTCCCCCATGTTCTTCAGCAAGTTGCGGTCCATAGGGAACACAATGATTCTCGTAGACCCCTCTAGCCTCATCTCAAGCAGGGTAAAACCCTCATCCATCATTTTCAGGTTAGTCGCATCAATGTCAGACCCGGACTCATCACCTTCATCGGCAATATTTTTACCCCTCTCATCGGTCGGCAAAGAAGCATCAGCGGTCGGCTGAGATGTTGATGCCTCCTCTTGCCTCGAAGTCTCGAAGGTATTATCGGCCGATCTTTCCACTCCGGCAACCACTAAAGGCATACCCACTTCGGTTGCCTCCAACCTTGGGGACTCGGACTCCACCTCGACATCGTCCCCGATAACTATGATCGCCGTCTCGCGCAAGGAGAAATCGCCCGCCATTGAATCAACGGCCCGAGTGACCCCGCCACCAACATCCATTGACCTTCTCTTGCGGGGCATTAAGTCCCCCTCGCTCGGGATAGGCTTGTAAAAGGAATAGGCGTAGAACGTGCAATACCTAGGACGGTGGTACTGCACCGCATCCCGCCCGACAGGGATCAACTCGACGTGATCAGGAAGGCCGTATTTCGCCTTAAGCTCTAATAAGTGAGCCTCCTTCATCGCCAACTTAAAGGTCTCGTGTTCGGCCTCAGGGAATTTTGAAAAATCAGACCTGGCATCGGGGTTACGAGGAACTATCTCTTCCAATGTCGGGAAGCTTCCGTCCATAACGACAGTGGGAACGTTCTCCGCATGAGGAGGAAAAAGAACTGCTAGAGGGACTGGGTCACTTCCCTCCCTGGACTCAGAAGGTACATTAGACATATTTCCAACGAAAGAGAGGAAGGTATCAAACAACGGAGGATTGAAAAACCGTGAGAATCGCTAGAACAAAGGGAAAGAATGAGCAACAATGGAAAAGAAAGAAAACAATATAGGGTTTCGCTGCAGGATGACTGTAAAGTTTGGGATTACACCATCACATCCCTATTTATAGGAATTCAGGCATCAGACCGAGAAATTGGTTCATCATTACCTGGCGTCGGAATCGAAACGGCAGGACCAATTAGGAGCCCCACGCAAAACAAAGTGACACATCAGGAATATATGTCATGATGACGTCACGAGGTCATGACGTCACCTTGATTCATGGACAACACAACTCCAAAATTTGCGGCTCACAGAGGGCCACGTTGCCAGCTCGCCTCAATCATCACGACCCGATCAACTACTCACTTAGCATCCTGAAAATCTTTGGATGGGCATTGAGGATTGCGCGTTTGGGTTAACTGGTTGGAATTTAGGAGTAGCTTATAAGCAAAGTACTGAAAATCACTATTTGCTGCTGAATTTTAATTTTATAGATAAACGATTACGTTTTTGGGTTAAGTACTAAAATTGATACCATAAACATATGTTTTTGTTAAAAGTGATGTAAGCAATTTTTCTATTAAAATGACTGGTATCCCTTATATATATATATATATTATAAAATAAAAAGTATATGTAAAAGAAAAAGAATGAAGGATGAAAATGGAATGGGGAGGAAGTTAGGAATTCTATTTTGAGAATTAGAAAAGATATTAGGAATAAAATAGTAAAATAATTTATCAAACTAAAAGTGCTTATAAGCTGAAATGTGATATTTATAAGCTATTTTGATAAACTTATAAGCGTAACCAGACTGAAGTGTCTCTCATTACTAAGAGAATGGTTGTTGTCTTTTTATACCATCTGAACAATTCTCGTCTCATTAATTAATTAGGACCAAAGTTTATTTTTTTCTAACTCACATAAACCTAAATTTCCCCAAATTTCAAAGCAAACACAAAGAGAAAAAGGTAGTAAAAGAACAAAAACTTATGGAAATGCAAGTTTCCATACATGGTTCACGAGATTTGGATAGATTAGAGATAGACAAGTTCTGGTGCATATATATCACACATATACGATTGTGCACCAATAAATCCTATTGGAAACATGTGAGGTTGCACATGTGAGAGTTCTTCTTTCACTTTCATGCTGTATTTTGGTTATACTTTGGCTGTTTTCTCGTATTAAATTGACCTCTAAGCCCTTTGATTTCTGCCACTTTTATTTGATTTCTTTTACTTATTTTAATATATTTAATTTGTTCAACTCTTCTTTTGCCTTCAACCAATAAATGCATATGTGGAGAACTTACGACTATGTAATATGGATCGTTTAGTAGGGTGTATAAAAATGATATTGAATAAGATGTATTAGTAATGTTGGAATTAGTTATGTTTAGAATTATTTCTTATCGACTGTTTGATTTGATATATTAAGGGGTCGTTTGGTTGCTGGTTAGAGTTATGCAAGTATTAGTAATATAGAGATTAGTTATGTAGGGTTTAGTTGTATAGGGATTAGTTATGCAGGATTTTCTTATGCATGCTTTAATTATGAAGGGATTAGTTATGTAAGGATTAGTAATACATTGATTGTAATGTATAGATTATTTTTTTGTTAAATGTTTACTTTATTTTAGTTATGCAATGGATTAGTCATTTGATTGTTTAATTCATGTATTACTAATACATGTATAATTTATTTCATATTCTACCTTCCATAAGCAATACATGGATTTGTTGTATAACTTGTCTATGTATATACCGCAAGTGAAAAAAGCAACCAAATATAATATTAGTTATGCTGACTTTTGTACAAAGTAACTAAAAGCTACCAAACATGATATTAGTTATGTTACTCCTAATATATGAATAACTTACCATGTAACCAGCTACTAAAATCTGTCTTTATACATGCTTATCCATGTATTAGTAGGTATGTAGAAAAGAAACCGACAAACCGCACCAAACCGGCAAACCTAGTCAAACGAGAATAAAATCCGACTGTGGTTTGGTTTGATTTGGTTTGGTGTTGGGAAAAAAAATCCGACCATAATTGGTTTGATTTGGTTTTAACTTAAAAAAGTCAAACTGAAACCAAACTTTTATATATATATATATATATATATATATATATATATATATATATATATATATATATATATATA
>MCJB01038346.1:0-58195 GCA_002018475.1 Nicotiana obtusifolia
TCAAAAAAAAATAAATTAAAATCTGCAAAAGCGACCAACTTTGGTCGCTTTTAAGTATTTTTAATTTTATGTATTTCTCAAATAGCGACCAAAGTTGGTCGCTATTTTGAAAATACAGAGATTTAAAAATACTGAATAAGCGACCATAGTTGGTCGCCACTTTGGTATTTTAAATTTTCTGTATTTCTCAAATGGCGACCAACTTTGGTCGCTATTGTAGAAATACAGAAAATTTACAATACCAAATGGGCGACCAACTTTGGTCGCAATTGAGCAGATTTTAATTTATTTTTTTTTGAAAATGGCGACCAACTTTGGTCGCTAGATTGCGACCAAGATTGGTCGCTATTGAAGAGGGACCAACTAAATTGTGACCAGACCATTTTGGTCGCTTTTTGGTCGCTATTGGGCATATGGGGACCAACTTTGGTCGCTTTTTCCGGTCGCTTTTTACCTGATTTTTAGTAGTGTGCACCTTTCCCTTTAACATTTACCATCTTCCAATTTCTAACCCCCACCCCAAATTCAATTCATATTTCCAAAGGTGAGTTATATCTAATTTTTAAAAGAAAACTACTGATCACGTCTAATTATGCCTCTCTAAAAGGTCTAGCTCGTTACAAATATAATACGGTTTACAAGTCCGAAGTCGAAACTCACAGGAGAAATAACATACTAATTACAACCAATAGTTTTGCACGAATTCAAGTAATGAACCTTCAGAAATATTATATAACGATTTGAGAGTTTACCTACTAAAATTAAAGTAATTAACAACGCGGTAGTTTATAACTAACAAAGCAAATATTGTAGAAAAGATTTGGAAAAGTCTAAGGTTATGATTTCCTCTAATGTCAGAATCTTTCCCACTACGCTTTTTATGCATTTACCTAAATATTCTCTATCAATCTTGAGTACTTTGATTGTCGTAGCTCTCTCTCAAGAAACTACCATGATTTACTAGACGTATTCTCTCGAACTACGCTAGCTGACACTAATTTACCGCTCACTACGATCGCACCAAGGCTTCATTATCTCTAATCCCACCTTTAAACCCTCCGTATCGATCCCTCAACTACGTTAAGAGTAGTGTTGTTCAACAACTACCTAAATGTGTACTCTCTCTCGAGCAATATACACACTAAATAGGCCCAGTTAATTGAGAGCTCTTCAATTAACAACAATGAAAATATAGTTGAACAAGTAGAGAAAAATTAAAGGCAAATCTATATTAAATACAGTAGAAAATCATCCTCCAATAGGTTCCATCAAACCTTAGATAAGAGAGTTTAGCTACTCATAAATACAACAACAATTAACATAATGTTCAAAGACATTAAACTACAAAGTAAAGAGATAAAGAAAGGGAAAATTCGTTTGATTCTTGTTCCATAATGCTTGGCAACCTTTTTCTTCTCCAAAATCATGTACAACCCTAGAATAACTCGTTTGGGGAGTATTTATACGTAAGGCCGAGATCCCTCAGTCCGAATCCCGGTTGGGATCTTCTAACCTGTGAAGCCTGGTCTGTAATTACCGTATTGTAGACCTCGCGAAGCCTGGTCTGTAGCGCGGTCAACCTGGCTATAGACCTCGCAGAGCCTGATCTGTAGCACGGTTTAGGTACTTGATGCTTTTGCGCTCTTTCTTGCATTTTTATCCTCTTTTTGTGCAACTTTCATTCAACGATTTCTTCCGATGTTCCTACATATGAAATAACAAAATTTAACTCAAATATTACATAATAACTCACTAAACCAACAAATTATAGGATGAATAATATGCTAAAAGTATAACATTTTGGCCTAACATCAACTACGGCCATCAACTACCATTGTAGTTTAGCATTGAAACTGCCAAATAAAACTTGTGAGATTTTTGTACAATTTATGGATGCCTTAAATTAATGCTCACTTATCAAACTCACCAATCCCTGTAAAGAATTCAGCAGCTAACCCCAGCTTACAGTACTCTTCATAGTCCACACAGTCGCTTCACATTTAAGAAAGAGATAAAAATAAGAATTAACCAAACAGCGATACATTCAACTGCTTAAATTAAAAATCGTCTGCAGATATATGGTATATATAATTTATATGTAAAGTATATATAATCAATGTATAATCTATGTATATATATATAAAGGGAAAAAAAAAAGAATTAATAAAATTTTGGCTCACCTTTGCTACTACACGAGCTGCTTTTTTTATGTCAAGAAGATCCAAGAATTTATACATATATAAAAAAGTTTGTGTTTTTATTGTATTGCGCAGCATAATATATCAACAGAGGAGATTTAATTGAACCCATTTACTAAAGGTAGCTCCATCCTGCCTTTCACTTGATTCGTTGTATATATACATATATGAATTAGACATATTCTGAACTCATCATACCATAAATTTTAGATTCGACTCCGATCAAAACTGACAAATGAAAATGCTTCGCTTTCTTCTCCTTATTCTTCTCTTCATTCTCCATTTCTCTCACTTTACCAAAGGGAAGAAACCAATCACCTCATCATCTTCATCCTCCACGGACCTTGTAAGTACATCTTGTGTAACGACTTGATTTGTCGTTTTGAATATTTACACTCCTTTTAACTATTTGAAGTCTTGAATAGCTTCATATGATGTATTATGACGTGTGTGAATCGACAGTTTTGATTTTCAGGTGTTTCGGAATTAGTTCGGAAGAATGAACTTATGTTTGAAGCTTTAAGTTGTAAGAGTTGACCAAGTTTGAATTTTTAGTATTCGACCTCGGATCAGAGTTTTGATGATTCCGTTAGGTCCGGATGGTGATTTTGGACTTGGGTGTATGCCCGGAATTTCATTTGGATATTTCTAGAAGGTCTCGACACCAATTGGCGAAAGTTGGAAACTTGAAGGTTTGGAATGTTCATAAGTTTGACCGGAAATTGACTTTGATGATATCGGGTTCGGATTGTGGTTCCGAAAATCTTAGTAGCTTCGTTACGTCATTTATGACTTATACGCAAAATTTGAGTTCATTCCGAGTTGAAATGATATGGTTTGGCACGAGTTTTGAAAATCGAAAAGTGTAAGAACTTTTTAAGTTTGAATTATGGTGCGATTCATCGTTTCGATGTTGTTATATGTGATTTGAGGCCTTGAGTAGGTCCTTAATATGTTTTGAGACTTGTTGGTATATTCGGATGGGGTCCCAAGTGGCTCGGGTGTATTTCGGGATGAGTTTTGAGCGAGTCTGGGCATTTCGGCACTCCAATGTTGTTCTGGAACTTTTGAAGTGCGGGGGGCATATTTTGGAGTGCTGAGGCAAAGCCTCAGGTGCAGACCACAAAGGAAAAGTGCGGACCATAGAGGAAAAGTGCGAACGACAGAGGAATGTGCGGACCGCAGAAATTCTCTCGCGGCCGCAGAAAGAAGATTCTGCAGATTCGATAGTCCGATTTTGGAATCTTATATCTTTTAATAGACAAGGAATTTAAACATGATCCAAAAATAAAAGTTGTAGCTCTTTGAATCTAGTTTCCAGAAAGTTAAACCATTTATCATTTGGACATTTGTATCGAAGGTTATGACTAATTTACTGAAGTTTGATAGTGCAGTCACTGCTGAAGTGCGACTGCATAATTTGGATTGCGGCCGCGGAACTTGAAATGTGCGGACCGCACAAAAAATGTGCGGTCAGCACATTGGGAGGTCAGATTGGTACCATATAAAATGAGTATTTCATCTCATATTTCATTTTTGGACTTTAGGAGCTCGGTTTGTGGCGATTTTTCGTGGGATTTTCAAGAAATTCATCGGGGTAAGTGATTCTAACTCAGATTTGGTTAATATACATGAACATATCATTGTTTTCATCATTTAATTAGTATTTTGAGATGAAAATTTGAGAAAATTTGTAAAAATTTTATAAAACGAATTTTTAAGATTTGGATGTCGATTCGGAATCGGATTTGAGTGAAACTAGTATGGTCGGACTCGTAATTGAATGAGTTGTCGGATTTTGTGAGTTTCGTCGGATTTCAAGACATGGGCCCTACTGCCAAATTTTCGAGCGAAGTTGAAATTTTTTATAAATTGTTAAATTGTAAACATTGGAGTACATTGTAATTAATTTGCATATTGTTTGAATAGATACGGATCGTTTGGCTTGAATTGAGGAGATAGGAAGGCGTTTGGAGGTTGATAAGCGGGGAATGAAATTTCCCGGAGTATTATTTATCTTGCTCGACATTGGATTCAGCTTGTTCGAGGTAAGTAACTCTTCTAAACTTGGAGCTGAGGGTATAAATCCCTGAATTACGTGTTATATGATTTCTATGGAGGTGAGGCACATGTTAGGTGACGAGCGTATGGGCGTGCACTATAGAAAGTGCGACTTAAATAAATTCCTGTAGAGTTTCATAATCAAAGAATCATGTCATTATCCACATGCTCCCTACGTGCTAGAGAAATTGAGCTGAGGCTCGTATTAAAGATCATGTTTAGGTTAAGTGCCGATATTATTTTTGGGACCCACAGAGGTCATGTTGCTGTTGAATTATTTGTTTAAAATGTAATTTTGTAATCAGCCATATACACTCATTGCATATTATATCTCATTCTCTGTTGTTTTTTATTGATACATCATATCATCATTTTGGGCTAATTTCATGACATTGTGAGCCCGAGAGACTGGAGAGATTGATGACTGAGTGAGGCCGAGGGCCTGATTGTGAGGATAATTATGGGATCGGGCTGCACGCCGCAACAGTCCATATTGGCTTTATATATTTTATTATTATGGGATCGAGTTGCACGCTGCAACATATTTTTATTTATTTATGTCTGGATCTGGCTTATTATAGCGCTTGGGCTGAAGGAGCCCCTCCGGAGTCTGCACCCCCCTCAGTGAGCGTAGTGGATATTATATTTGGGATGGAGTTCCCTGGGCATGGAGTTGCCATATATATATATTCACTTCAGGGATGGAGTTCCCTGGCCATGGAGTTGCCTTATTTATTTATATTTGGGATGGAGTTCCCTAGGCATGGAGTTGCCTTATTCATTATATTTGGGATGGGGTTCCCTGAGCTGGATTGGCCCTGTTATAGAACTGAGTAACTAAATATCAGTTATTATGTATATATAGGATGGATCTTCCCTGGGCTGGATTGGCCATATACAGTACTGAGTGCTTGAGTTCTCTGAGAGTGTGAGTACATAAGTTCATCACTGTCCTGCATTGCATTAGACATGCATACTTGATATGTAGGCATAAAGAAGTATTTTTCCTCATGCCGTCTGATAGTGAAATTTCTTATTTGTCTTAAAATTTTTGAGAAAAATCACAGATCTCAGACTTACTCATATTTCGGTGACTTTCAGCAAAAGATTTGAGTTTTACTATTATACTAGAAACGAAAATGTTTATTTTCCAGAACTGTATACGAGCTGAAAATTTTATTATTAAGCTATTACTTGTAATGCTTTAAATTATTTTTTTATGAACTGTTGTTGGTTATTGGAGTTGTACTCTGATCTTGGTACAAGCTCGTCACTACTTTCAACCTAAGGTTAGGTTTGTTACTTATTGAGTACATGGAGTCGGTTGTATTCATACTACACTTATGCACTTTGCGTGTAGATTTTGGATGTTGATGTTGTTGTATATGGCGGGAGCTGGATCTGATGATGTACCTGCATTTCAGTCAATGCTGCCTCTTCTTCATGGTAGCTTTAGAATTTTTATCTGTTCATGTATATTTCAAACACATGACACATTTTTATTTCACACCAATTTTGTAAATTCCAATCTTAGAAGCTCATGATTTGTATTACCAGTCCATGGGGAGTTTATTAGAGTTAGTTAAATATTAATTGAATCGAATTGTTGTTATTTGGCTTGCCTAGTGGGTGAGGTTAGGTGCCATCACGACTAGTTAGATTTTGGGTCGTGACATCTTGTGTCCATGCAAGTTACCCAAATATTTGCATTAAACCCCTCTCATCTTATAACTATGTCATTAACACCCCCAAACATTTAGCAAAAATAGCTGTTAATGTCAGTTTTCAAGAGCCAAAAAAGCTTCCAATTTCCTCATCAAATTGAAAGTACAAAGCAAGAGAGAAAAAGGGGCACTTATTGATTGTATAGAGCAAATAGGTGACTCAATGGATGAGCTAAGAAAGGCTCTTTCTGAGCTAAAACATTTGTACAAAGGAAATGGTTTTAAGTTATAAATGAGTAATTTGGAGACTTGGGTTAGTGCTGCTTTGACAAATAAAGATACTTGTCTAGATGGTTTCAAAGAAATTAATGAAAAAGTTAGATATGATGTCAAGAGAAAGATTACTAATGTTGCTAAGGTTACTAGTAATGCTCTCTACCTCATCAATCAACTTGAGTATAAAAGCGGATCAAGAATTTAAAGTTGACATATTCAATTTTTAAGGTTTTTAGCATTGCATCTGTTTTAGTTTTGTTAAAATTTTAATAGTAATTTTCACATACGTATTTTATGTTTAGAACGAAAAATATTAGTTTCAGTTGAACCAATTGAATCCATGTGAATCTTTAGTCCATCAAATGAATCTTGCTTGTATTACTTAATATTTTTTGATATTCTTATGATACACATTTCTAAGCAACTGTAAATACCCTATTATTGGTCCTTAATTTTCCTGTTTATATGGAACATTGATCAGAAGGAATTGAGAGACCTGGAAAGTAGCAGAGGGATAAAGAAAAAGGAAAAGACTGCATTTGTCGGTGTAAATAAATATGAATTTTTTCAGGCAGAATACATAACAAGACACCAAAACTTGGCTTCGGCTGCAGTTACACACTCGGAGTTACCAAGTGATCTTTTAGACACAAAAGTATTATGAAATTCTCTTTTTACCCTTATAAAATACCTTTATTTCACCCCAAACGCCCCTACCATTCTTCTTCAGCTTTCTCGTTAGCCAACCACTGTTAAAGCACCATTAAAACCTTTAAATGTAATAGTGTAGCAGTACCCAGGTTGTTAATTCTTAAATTATACTACTAAAGTCAAAAAAAGTTTCACTATTCAATCGGCTGAATCACTCTTACAGAGCTAGTGACATCATCTTCTCCACACCAAAAAAGTGTTTTCGTAGGGGGAAGAAACAAGAGTAGACTTGACCGGGACGACAGTGCTACTCGGAAAATTTCTCCGGCAATCTACCTAGCCAGAAAAAAAATAAGAAAAAAAAGGAGAGGACGAAGAAGAACCTGGGAAGGGAGCGCTGATATGATTAAGAATAAGAAGAAAAAGGCTAAATGGGGAAGTAGACGAATGAGTCGCAGGTGTGGGGGGATGATGGGAAGGAACGGGGAAGAGGAAACTAGAAGCAAGAAAGTTTAAGTTTTTTCTTTCTTATTGTTTTTATTTTTATTTTTAAAATTATTTATATCTATATCAATATATATATATATATAAATAAAAGTACGAATGTAAGACGCTAAATTTTGAACGACAAAAATATCTTCGAAATATTGACTGACTTTTATGCCGCTAAAAACCTTTAAAATTTTTCAAAGGATAATGCATATTGAATAGATATCAACTTCACCAAATATGCTGAATTTTGCTTCTTCTAAACTTCTGCCTAGCTGAATTTTGGTGAATTAGCCTATGAATTTGGAATCGTTTCCATTTCAAATTAATCCAAAAACTTAGAATTGTCCTTTGTTATTATAATGAATCTTTATTCTGTAACCTCTTTACTTTGGTTCATGTTTGTTTAGCAATATTAAGGATTTAGGATCAGCCTTATTCCACTTTGTAAATTCGAAAAATATTTATATTATTATTGACCCCTACAAAAATCAATCTCACACGAGTTCAAGCAAAATGTGTATTAAATCAATTTTGATATTACCTTTTTAAGCAACTCCTCTAATTGTACGCCTAATCATTTTAGCACACAAGAAAACTGGACCACCATAGAAAATACATATATCATTTATTTTTATTTTTAAAATATTATTTTACAACATGACATGTTTATAAAGATAGTGAGTAAATTCATATTGTTAATTCCTAAAGAATTCTTGGCACTAGCATAAAATATTCATTTACGTTATTAAGGATTACATGAGACAGTGGCGGAGGCGGGACTTCTGTTAAGGAGTTAAAAAAAGGAATAAGTTAAAAAATTTAAAGAGATTATAACTAGTGGGAATTGAACCAATGATCTCATAACGGTTCTGAAGCTCCTTGACTACCAAGCCATGCTTTTGAGCTGTGTGAAAGGAATTCAAAACATAATATATAAAAGTAAAAACCAAATTTTATATTATATACACAATGTAATTTTTCGACGAAGAAGATTCGAATAAACACCCTTGCGCCCCTAAATCCACCCCTGCATGAGGGAAAAGAAGAATGTTGTTGTGAAATCTTTTAACGTTGATGGAATTTCTTTCAAGAAGATAAAGAAAGTAAGCCATAGAAGTCATAAAAAGTTAGCGAAAGTGTATATAATGGCTACCAAGTATGTTTTATAATTACTCGGCTACTAAATAGTCAATTCTTTTGATATTACTGGTTAAGTGCGTTGCATGTGGAACCCTAACAATTATTATAAAACTTATATTATAAGATAATAAATATTTAACAGAATAAATATTTTAGCACATTATCTATATAGTATACAAACAGTACAACTCTGGATGATTTCTCTTCTTTTTTCTGTTTAAGGTTAACATAGAGATAAAATAGAAATGAAAAATTCTAAATATTTTTCTTTTGGAAAGATTCTAAATCTTAATGAAAAAATGACGTTAAAAAGGAAAAAAGAAAAAGAAAAGAAAAGGCAACAAAAAATGCATTTTGTAGGCAAAAGGGCTTGCAAGAAAACTTGTGTTACGTTCTCTTCTTCCTCAATTTTATGCCTGAATCTTTTACCATATTGTTCTTCAAGTTTTGTTTCACAAATCTCTATGCATTTGCCTAAAACGTGTATTCATAATCTTTTTGGTTTTAGGTACATAAAAATATTTTCCAATTCATCAAAGGTCAAATTTGTACTCGCAACTAAAACTAATTGATTTGGTTCTTCACGTTTACATTGATAATCAGTTTTTGAGTCCAATAGTGAAATGATTTGTCGTTTAAAAATAAATATTATTGACAACTACCTAAAGAAAATATTTTGAATTATAAAACCACCAAATTCTTGTTATCCTTATATTATTATACTTTTCTCGTGAATCAATTTTAAGATGTAGACGTTAAATACTCCACCAAATTAGAGGGCACTTCTATTAATTATTATTCAACAATAAATAACTTAAATTCCAAAGCATGTCAATTTTAATAAAAGTAAATACTCCTTAAAAGGTTTATGATGGAGAATATGGAACAGTAACTTTATTAGAAATGTTTGGTCCTCCTTTGTTTTTGAACGAATTCATATAATACGCTCTCAAACAAAATTGGAAATATAGTTCATAAAAGGGAAAGGAAATCAAGTTATTTGAATTGATATGAGTACTTATCATCGTTGTTGTCCAAACATAAAAAGGATTATAGGCATACTTGATCCAAAAGGTAATATGTTTAGATGGCTACGTGGTCCTAATAAAGGTAATTGGTATTTCTAGAGGTAGTTTTATATGGCTAACGTGTAGTATTTATGTATGTCCTAAAACTAATAGAGTTATAAGGTTAATGTCTAGAGTTATAAATATTCAACGTGGTAATATCATATCTAATACTTCTTTATAGAGGACGTTTTTGGAGTATGTTTCATTCGATAACTTTGGCTTCTCCATCTCAAAAGTTAAATATATAGTTGTTCATCTTTGAATTACCTCCGAAAAAGTATTACTTTTTCACTACTGAACTTTGACATATTTGTGAGGGTTGTCTCAATTATTTATAAAGCTATGTCGAATTTAAAATATGTCAGATATAACCCCGAGTAAAACTATTACTATTTTATCATATTTAAAGCAATAAAATATTAATCATACACGTGTTTTGATTGTGAGCGCGTGATTTTTTCCATACCCGAAATACTCATATAAAATCAATAAAATAGTTTTTAATTAGTTATTAGACCTTTTAGGAAATTTATTAGATTTTAATATTTTTTTTATTTGTTTAATTTTTAAGTAATTAATTCATGAAAATACCCAAAAATATCATGCATTACATTTAGGATTTATTTTACATTAGGATTGAATTAGTAATTATTGGTTTTATAAAATTAAAAAAACATAAAAATAGTTCACTTCACATTTTCTTAATTTTTAATCTTTAATTCTTAGAATCAAGTGTTATTATAATTTTATGAATAGTTATTTATCTTAATTTAAGTAATTTAGGATTTTTAATTAGTAAGTCCTCTAATTTTAAAAAATTAAAATAATAATAATAATAATAATAAAATCAAATTGATAAAAAGGGAATTGAAAACAAAATGAAATAAGGAGGAAGGAAATCGGACTGGGCCAATGATTAATAACATAAACTAAGCCCAATTTAAAATCGGACTAGCCCAAAATCTTCCTTCCCCTTTAAACCGAAACGACCCCGTTTCAGAATTGGCTCATCTGAGCCGTTGATCTCAACAGATCCAATGGCTCATAACTCATCTCTTTCCCCCTATATAACTGTCCTAAACTGACCCCCCCACCCCCATTTACCTTCGTCCCAAATGACCCCTCTGTAGTACCCAAACCCTAGTCGTCCTAAGCCCCCGCAGCCATGGCCTTCCCACCTTCAAATCACCCCCCAAAATCGTCCACAATCACACACAAACAACAATCGTTCCCTTCTCATCCCGAACCTACACTCCGCTTCAACCAAAATCCCTAAAAAACATTCTGATTTTTAAAACAAAATCAAAAAACCCTAAAGTTTTAAAATCAAAGCCTTGTGGAGCCGATTTTGAACTAAGATGAACTTTAGCAGTGTGTTCTTAACAAGAACACACGGTTAAAGTCGATTTTGGTTTTAAAAATCAGATTTTTAAGAAGATACTGGTCCGAGGTAACTTTTTCTCTTTTCCTTTTCATTTTGTTTTCGGCTAATTACTTGTTTGTAGTCTCGTTCATCTTCTACCCCTTTTCTGTATTTTTTCGTTTTCAATTTCGTCTTTAGAGTCAAATTTGTTCGTTCTTGTTTTCACTGTTCTTGTCCGTCATTATTGGCCTTGGATGAAATTTTGGGTTTCCTAAAAATAAAGCCCAAAGGGATTGGGTAGAAATTGAACTTGGGTTATTTGTCTGGGCCGGGTCAACTTGACCCGTAAATTGTAAAAAGGTAAAAATCAGAAAAGGGGTCATTTCGGGTAAAATCAGTAGAAATCTCTAGAAGGCCCTTAGTGGCAATTAAACAAGTAAATAAGAAAACATTAGGGGGTTGAAAAGGGGATAATTAAAGGTGATAAAGAAATCTGTTAGACAGATTCTGTTATCACAGGCACATGCAAATCTGTTAAAGGAGGGAAAGGTCTGGTTACAGTCACATGCAAATGCAAAACAGACTAGGGAGTGTAATATTGTGTGAGTAAGATTTTTCTGATAACAGAAAATCTAAAAATATTCTGACTTTTTGCATATAAAGGGGGGAGTTCACTGATTTTAAAAGAAAAAAGATTTTTACGGATCAGTCACTCTTGAAAAATAAATACCCACACTCTCATTTCTAAAAAATATAACAGTTTGCACACATAGATATACGCATATATTCTCGTGTGTTTTAGAATTCAAAGATATAACTAGAGTTTCGTCTTGCTATTTTCTGGTCATCGAAGTAGATTGATTGGGGAGTAGCTGTGGTTAATTGTTGTTGCTGTTACGTAGATAAGTTTTGTTGCAGCTTTATAGGTACGCTCGAACACCATGTAATTGCAAATCGAAGTTACTAGCAAAAAATGATATGTTTACTGCTCAAATCTGTGTAATCGATATGCATGTTCTTTGTTGCTGTTTCTCTGCTAGTAGCCTTTACTTGGTTGCTGTTATTACTTTTGTTGATTCCCTTATGTTAGTCTGTTAAGTGGTATAGTTAAACTCAGTTGATTGCATAATGATTTGGTTCTGTTTGTTTGGTGTTTTGAGTGACGAAAAGTCAGAATCCTGTGTTTTAGTGCATACTCATTTAGGTTTGCTGATTATAGTTGTTGATTCTGTACTATGCTTGTTAAGCTCGTTGGTTGTTTTCAAATGCCTTAAAATATTTAGTTGAACTCAATTAGTAATATTTTTATTCATTAGTTAACTAATCAATGGCCTTTCAATCGCTGATCTCTTACTTTAATTGATGTGCTTTAGTAATAGGCTTCACATCAAGCTCAAGTAATTAGTCAAAATATTTTAAGTGTTGATAGATTACATATTAGGGGCTGTTTGGAGTTCTTTGTTATATTTATCACAAAATATGAATCACTGCTGGATTATGGACTTAGATTCCTTTAAGGCTCTGTCTCCTTACCTCACTTCTGCTGCATTATTAGTTCAGCTTTCTTGCTGATTGTAGTGTAGTTAAAAGCTAGCTAAAATCATTTGTAAAGGCAATCCGGTAGCTATTGGTGGTAATGTTGGTTTCAATATATTGTGTCGAAATTTGGGCCAATGTTCAAGAGGGAATGGTAAAATTCTGTAATAATTTAGTACATTAGCTTTATAATCATTTAAGGAATCTGCAGCTATTTTGTTGACTGGTTTTGAAGTTTATTGCAATTTGTAAATTCAAAACATGACCATTTCCGGAAATCCATCAAGTTCTAAGTATGATTGTTTTTCTGAAATTATTGACAAAATTTAAACAGGACTGTTTTGGAGTTGGTGTTATAGTTTAAAATGTGACTGTCTCCTGAAAATTGATGCTAAAATTCAGAATGAAATTTTGTTATGAAATCAATGGCTATGTTTGTAATTGGGCTTGCCTCGTTGAAATCTGTTCATTTTAAGATTCAAATGTGGTTGTTCCTGAAAGCTAATGTTGAATTCAGAATGTGTTTATTTTATAAAGCTAGGGGCCACGTTTGCAACTGAATTGATTCACTATTGATACATGGACAAACATACCATTAGTTATTTATAAATAGACTTTTTAATGGTTTCTAAACCGATAGACTTAGCGCTAACAACCTTAAAGAATCCTTTAATTAATAGAGGTGAGCCATATGATTAACAAGGATCACTTATGGCCCTCTTAATAGTTAAATACAAGTTTTAAATAAATAAGCCTTAACGCTCCAAACTTTCGTAGCTTGCTTCAGGCGCGATTAATAACATTGTGACTATAGGTACGGCTCCCATGACATAGTAATAATGCCAATTTCGAGGGTGCCTTTTAGGTGACTCGATTTCAATAAAATTCAAATAACAAAAGTTGTCAAATAATTTGGGGCATGCCATGCCAAATGAAAACTCCCAAAGCCCTCATTAATCAAATACTTAGAAAATCGAGGTGCACTGTTTAGTGAATTTCATGGCCCTCGAAAAGCTAAAAACGCGTAGTTGCTTTAGGCACGTTATTCTAATAACTTAATTCCCTAAATCCGGGTGCGCATTTATGTGACCCAAAATCTAAATCTCAATGTTTAATGAAGATGTGTTACGGATCACGGGTGTATTTATGTGACGTGGTCCGCGACATATTTAAACTAACATTGCAATTCTCCGATAATTCTAAAAGTGGAAAAGCGGGATAAAGTAAAATATACTATAGGCTAGAAATATGTATTAAAATCAGATAATAAGCCGATTATAATAACTGAGCGACCGTGTTAGAACCACGGAATCCGAGGATGCCTACCACCTTCCCTCGGGTTAACAGAATTTCTTACCTAGAATTTCTGGTTCGCAGACTTCGTTAAGAAAGTCAAAAATTTTCCTCGATTTGGGATATAACCGGTGACTTGGGACACCAATCTAAAATTCCAAGTGGCGACTCTAAAAATAAATTAAATAATCCCATTTCGAATAATGTCATTTTAATTAGAAAAATTCTTTTATATACTCTTTACGGGGGTATACGAAAAAGAGGTGTGACAGCTTTGGCGACTCTGCTGGGGATTGAACCCAGAATCTCTGGTTCAGGGTTCAAGAATTCGAGCTTAAAATGATTGTTATGTTTGGCTTTATTGTTATATGATTTTATTACATGTTGTGCCTTTGCTAAATACCGCTTTTATCGCTTTGATATTATTTGAAAATGTATATAAAACTGTTCCGAACCCTTCTCTTCTCACCTTCGGGGATATGCACGCTGGCCGTGACTCCCTATTCTGTTAGTGTCATACCGTGAATAAGAAAGAGGCCGAACAAATTACAAAGCCGGGTGGCCTTTTGGGGTCCTGTACGTAGCCCCCTCCTCGGCTCGAGTTGTCCGCTCGAGTACACAAGTCTAGAACAAATACCCAGGTTTTTTCAGCTTAGAATAACATAACCTCATGCCGGATCCCTAGTAGGAACGTTTATTTGCATCATGTGCATTTGACTTAGGGGACTCAACACAGGGGTTGGGTCCGTCTAGGACAGGTGACCCCGAAATTAAAGACCATCCTGATGCATAATTTACGTGCTACTTGCGCAGTATTTTGCCTCGATTTGCGTGTTAACCGGCTATTAGATTAAAATTAGAAAAATAAAATGATGAAAGGCGAGGTATGAAAAAATTGAGGGTCGCTTACATATTTTTTTAAAAACCTGGTGTCCAAAATAAGTCGAAACACTGCCGAATTTCCAAAAATTTTTTTTTTTGAAAAGAAAGATATAAAAAGAAAAGAAAAAGAAAAAAAACGGAAAAAAGATTTTCTGAAAAAAAAAAAGAGAGAAAAAAACAACAAACAGAAATCTGATTTTTCAAGTCAAAAAAAAAGAAAAAGAAAAGAAATATATATATATATATATATATATAAAATATTTTCTCGCTTACTTTTGAAAGCTAAAAATATATAATATTTTGTCTTTTTTTAACGAAAAACTCAAAATACATTCTTTTATTTTGTATTTAAAAAAAAAACTCAAAATATTTTCTTGCTTTTCTAAGTCTTCTTTTCTTGCTTTTGTAAATAAAATGAAAGTTCAAAACTATTTTGCTTCAAAAGACTCAAAAATACTTTCGTTCGTGCGTTTTGATAATAAATAGAATGTTAGGAATTCGAGGCAATTAAAAATTTTTCTTTCTTCCTTGAAAAGATAAAACAAAATTCAAACAAAAACTATTTCCTATAAAAAATTCCCAAAGTAGTCTTTCTTGAAAAAAAAAAGAAAAAAAAAGAAAGAGATCAGAAATCCAGGAATACTCCTTTCTTCTGAGTATTTTATTTTTTCAAAAATGAAAATGGTTAGGTAGTGTCATCTTTACATAAATAGCCCAAATGTCTCCGAAAGGAGGCCGGAAGGATGTTCTTGCAAAAATGACCACCTATTTCACTTTTGGCTACCTAGCAAGCACAGCCCTAAAATCTTCCCCTTTGAAGTGCTGAAGTGTCGTATTTACAAAAGTAGCCGTTTAGTTAAATATGTGCAAGATTGATCTTTTCGTTTGATAATTCGTTGATTTTTTCAATCACCTTAATTAAATATGCAGAACGAGCACAAATTTCTGAAAATTTGGGTGAGTCAGGGCAGAACACGGCTAAACGATATTTGGGCGGTCTCTCGAATTTGCTGACAATTAGGCCTAGGGGAGACCTCATAAAGGCCTTAGTTACATTTTGGGACCTGGCCCACAATGTCTTTCATTTCTCAAACTTTGAGCTTACACCAACCTTGGAGGAGATGACCGGATATATCGGGAAAAATAAAATTCCATTGAGGCATGGGTATCTGATTGCTCCAAGAGCCGTTACTCCACATAAATTCCTAGATATGTTGAAAATAAGTAGAGGGGTCCAAAACCCGGATCTGGCAAACGATTTTTCTACCTTACAATTTATCTATCGGCGGTACTGTCATGTAGGGGGCTTTAATAATCTGGAAATCAAAACCTGTAGTAAAGAAAACCGATCGAAATGAGAAGAACACAGGTGTTTCGTTTTCATGGTAGCATTTCTGGGTCTCCTAGTGTTCCCTAGAAAAGACGGACACATTGATATCCGAATAGCCGGAGTTGTCAACACATTACTTACTCAGGCCAAGAGTGTCCTCGCGCCCATGATTGTAGCTGAGATCTTCCGAGCTCTCACAACCTGTAAGGCCGGAGGAAGCTTCTTCGAAGGGTGCAACCTTTTGTTGCAAATATGGATGGTTGAGCATCTATATCGGCGCCCTCGGTACATGAGACACACAGCGACAGAAAGGAGCTGCATAATAGAATTCCAGGCCAGGATTGAAGGTGTTAGTATGCCCGAAGGGGTCACAGAATGGATATCCCATCTCCGTTCTGTCACGGCGGAGCAAATAGAATGGACGCTCAGTTGTTCTCCAGTCGACGAAATCCTATATATGTCGGCTACTGGGCCTCATTTTCTCCTAATGGGTCTTAGAAGCATCCAACCCTATGTACCATACTGGGTGTTGAGGCAATTGGGGAGGTGCCAAATGGTACCCAAGGATGAAGATCTCAGTCGTCATGCAATTGAAATTAGTGCCGATGGACAGTTCCCGGAAAAGGTGGTTTGTCAGATTTGGAGCGAATGTCAATACCTGCCGGTAAACACTTATGTTGGGGACATGTCCCGAGGTAAAGTCTCCCTTGGTTATCTCGCGTGGTACAAGAAAGAAGCTGAGTCCAGACGATCGGCCAAAAGACCCCACCTCCAAGAATTTGTTGAGGAGTCACAAGCCCAATGGGACTAGTTGGCCAAAGAAAATGAATATAGGGCCACCATAAGCATACTAGAAAAATAAGTCAGAGATCTTCATTTCGAGAAAGGTTCGCAAGCTGCAGCAGACGAAGGAGAAAAGAAAAAACTGACTCGGGAAAACGAAGCCCTCAAGGCTCAAATTCAACAGATGAAAATGGCTGCCAGAAATCAAGAAAGAAGCCAGGCAGACGGAAAGCTTATCAACAGCCTGAGGAAGAAGGTAATAGAATGTCAAGACAGTCTAGAAAAATCTTAGGCAAAACAGGAAAAAATTAGAAAATAATTGGCAGAAAACGCCGAAGGGCGTGCACAGTTTGTTCGGCAAATAAAAAGAAGATATGAAGGAACAATTGCCAACCTGAAAAGAAAGATAACCAGTCTTGAAAATGAAGCAGAGAAACAGGCTCGGAACTTTAAAACAGACAGAGAGCATTGCTATGACCTGATGGAACACGATTTGCAACAGAGACAGGATCAGAACCGTTGTGACATTCAGGTGCTGAAAGCCCGATAACAGAAAATAGGGCGTCTGCTTCAAGAGAAGGGTATTATCCGAGAAAAGGTCAAGACAATTGCCGAATATATTGTTGCGAAATGCCAAGCATGCGAAGATATGACTCAAACCACTTTCTTCGCCGCGGTAATGATATTCGTCCGTCAGATAATAAGCGATTTAGAGCAGCTCCAAGGGGATCTTGCACAGAGGACCGTGGCAAGACCGAACGATGTCCCACGGGCCCCAGGAACTGAAGCCTTAATGTATTCCTGATTTTGCAATCTGTATTTTCTTTTCTTATTTTGAGAATTGTTTCAAGTCTGTTGTAGTTCTTCTTTAAAGATTGAGTCTGTAACAGAAATATTTTATTAATGGAAATTGAAAGTTTACAAAAATTGCTTCTCTATTTTTCATATTTATTTCTCCAGAATTATGAAGTATCTAATAATTTTAAAAAAAAGGATGATCAACAGAAAAAGGGAAAAGAGAGCAAGAATAGAACAGAAATAGAGAGTGAAAATTAAAAAGCAAAGAGGAAAGAAATAGGCAAAGCTGGAATGAAACACGGAACCGTCGTGAAACATATAGGAATACATTTAACTGCTTAGGTGCATCACACCCCAATGTGCGATTACCTATCTGCTATTTGCCCTAAACTAACCGGTTCGCTGTTGAGTATAGGTTTTGCTACCTCGGTGATTGGTTTTGTGGTAATCTGGCGTCTCACCCATATTTTACAAGGTCAAAGGGAAGTGTTGAAATGGCGTCTGAGATAACATTGCCAACCATTCCTATCACAGAGGAAAACCCAATTTCTGGCATATTGGTTCTAGAATCAGCAGCTGCTGAAGAAAATAGACTATTGCGTCTCCGCATGATGGAAATGTGGGACGCCTGGACGAATGGAAAGGAACCACCGAGCGCAATCCCAGGATTTCCTAAACTCTTTCCCAGGGCCAGTGGGACTACTAACATTCCAATAAGTTACCCACTGGGATATCCCACCATCACCGCCAATTTTGTGGGAACGCCCTCTAAAGATCACCCCCAGGCATCAAATGTCGGTGCGACATCAAATATATTCACTGCACCACCTTGTGCAGCCACAATGCAACCTGCTTTGCCCCGGCCAAGTTTCAATCCTTCACTTTTTTCATATCAAGCACAGCCTTTTCCAATTGAATCAGCTCAGTTTACCACAATGGCTTACCATCAACTGCCCGGATATGTGTTTGCCCCAGGGCAAGAGACAAGCATAAAGACTCCTGCGTAGGATGAGATAACTAGAAAGATGAGGAGTCTTGAACAAAGCCATAAGAACATACAAGGTCTAAGTGGACAGAAAAGCGTATCATACGCGAACCTATGTATGTTTCCTCACGTGCATCTGCTTCAAAACACCGAAGTTTGAAAAATACGATGGGCACGGGGATCCTATTGCTCATCTCAAAAGGTACTGCAACCAGTTAAGAGGAACGGGTGGAAAAAAAGAGCTCCTCATGGCCTATTTCGGGGAAAGTTTAGTAGGTATCGCCTCTAAATGGTATATGGACCAGGAGATGTCCCGATGGCACGTTTGAGATGATTTGGCGAGAGATTTCATCCGACAGTTCCAATACAATATCGATATTGCGCCGGACCGAAATTCCTTAGCCAATTTGAAGAAGAAAGCTACTGAAAGTTTCAGAGAGTACGCTGTCAAATGGCGCAAGCAGGCATCGAGGGTAAAACCTCCCATGGACGAGGCTGAAATGGTCACGGTTTTTCTGCAAGCACAAGAGGCGGACTATTATCAAAATATGATGTTAGCAATGGGGAAGCCATTTGCTGAAGCCATAAAGATCGGAGAAATGGTAGAGAATGGCCTAAAAACAGGATGGATTTTAAGCCAATCCGCAATCAGAGCCACCTCCCAAGCCATTCAAGGCGGGTCTGGAGGGTCAGCCAATAGGAAAAATAAAGAAGAATCATCAATAGCCGCCTCAAGTACAAGAAAGCCTTGGCCACCTAGGCCTCTCTTCTCTGAAAGGGCCCCACAACATTAATATCCCTACCAGGACATAGCTTATGCTCATCCGCCATACACAATTATGAATGCCCAGCCATATGGTAGGCCCCAACAACCATTCAGTCAAAACAGAGCTCCATCTCCTAGAAATCAGCCTCCATACAAAACCTACTATAACCCTCGACCCCAACAAAATAACTTCCGTGCTCGAGAGCCACCGAGGAAGAACTTCACACCCATTGGCGAGTCTGATTCAAACCTGTTTCTGAAATTAGTCCAAATGGGTCTGTTTCAGCCAGTTCCCCCGAACAGGCAAAACCCAGAATCGCCCTCCTATCAAAGGGGCACCCGATGTGCATACCACTCCGGGGTCGAAGGGCATGATACAGAGAACTGTTGGACACTGAAAAGGGAAATGGAAGGTTTAATCAAACAGAAAAGAATAATGCTAAGGGATGAGGACGTTCCCTATGTAACCAATAATCCACTACCGGCTCACAACAACAGGCCGATTATTGGAATGATTTGTGAAGACAAAGAGTTCAACCCATCTTTGAAGGCTATCATCGCCATAGCCGACATAGAAATAAAACCAAAAGTTGTCCCAAAACATGACAGCACAGAGAAGAAGAGCCAAAGTGTTCCTCCAAAGGTGGAAGAAAAGTCAAAGGCTGAAATCAGGTCATTGTCATCCAAAGATGCTGTTCTTTACATCCCCCGAGGGCACAAAAAAGAGCAGAAGCCATTAAGCCCTCCCAAGAGATTTTAGTTAAATAAACAAAAAACTCAAATGTATGTGCCAAAAGGAACCTATGTGGTTTGGGGACCAGTATGTCCACCAAGGCTGAATGAGCCTGTGGTCATTGGTCGTGCGCCATAAAGGCCCATGACGGATCCCACTGTCGTACCATGGAATTACAGCAAGACAGCAGTAACATACAAGGGTAAAGAAATCTTGGGAGAAAGTCAGGAAGACAAACTGGCTGAAAGATATCTCAATTTAAGGGAAGTGAACAATGCTACCAAGAAACGCTTCCCATCCAAGAAACTGGTAAGTCCTGAGGAGGCAGAGGCATTCTTTCAAAAGATGAAAAAATCGATCAACTCCAGCAATCCCCCGATCAAGTTTATCTTCTATCACTGTTAATGAGCTCAACTGAGCGTCATAGGGTCTTGCTCAAAACCCTCAATGAAGCCTATGTCCCTGTTGAAACTACAATAGAGCAGCTGGAAAGGATGGCCGAAAGGTTTTTTGTAACCCATCAAGTTTCTTTCGGCAAAAATGATTTACCCGGAGGGGGATGCCCACAACAAAGCCCTTCATCTAACAGTCAAATGTGAAGGGTACTATGTGAAAAGAGTCATGATAGATGGAGGCTCTAGGGTAGATATTTGCCTGCTTTCAACCCTGCAGCGCATGGAAATATGCACAAAGAAAATCAGGCATAATGATGTATGCGTACACACCTTCGACGGTTTAAAGAGGGATACTATTGGAGAGATTGACTTGATTCTGACTATCGGACCGGTCGATTTCGAAATAACCTTCCAAGTTCTGGATATGGATACCTCCTACAATTTTCTTTTAGGACGTCCATGGATCCATACAGCAAAAGCCGTGCCCTCTACTCTCCACCAAATGGTCAAATTTGAACACGAAAATCAGGAGATCGTGGTTCACGGAGAAGATGAACAGTCAATCTATCGGGATTCATCGGTCCCATGCCTTGAGGCAAAAGAGGGAAGCGAGCATATAATCTACCAAGCTTTCAAAATTGTGGTTGCAGACTAGTATGAGGAAGGAAATCCTTGCCCTCAACCCTTTCTGTCAAATGCATCAATGATGGTGGCCAAGGAAATGATCAGACATGGCTACCAACCTGGAAAAGGGCTCGGGAGATCGCTGCAGGGAACAGCTGAGCCCATCACCTAGACTGCTAGCGAGGGATTCTTTGGGTTAGGTTTCCGACCTACGCCAGCTGATTTCAAATGGGCAAAGAAGAGGAAAAATGATGGTTGGTTCTTGATTAAGCTAATCCTGCCTCTGTACAAAACATTCGTCAAGCCTAAGTATGTTGATGAAGAGGAAGATAAAGCCTCCACGGCTGAAGAAATTGAGGAGATCTGTGGGGCCATGAAACAAATGTTGTATGAAACCCACATGGTTCAGGAAGGGGAAGGCTCAAGCACCGCTGAGGTGCTGTACATGGGGCCCGACGCCAAATTACAAAATTGGAAGGCTACGCCCTTCCCAATCAGGCGGGAGTCCTGGTAGACTCGTCTTGCCACGTTTTCTGCATCACGAGTTATCCCAGGATATTAACTCGGATGTTTCTTTTGTTTCAGTTTTTCGTTTTTTTTAAATTTCAAATGTAAACCCTGTTATCTTAAAATTCAATGAAATGAAAATCAATATTTCATCATTCATCTCTTCTGATTCTGTTATTTTACTTTTCTTTCTTCTTTTCAGTTCTAGTAATGTGGCTTTAAATAACATGACATGCTTGCAGACTTCATGCCCAGATCCAAACGCGTTGTCTAATTGTGATGTAATGAATCAAGAACCGGAATATAATGAATAAGAGGCTTTTAATAAAATAAATCGAGAATTGGAACAATTCAAGAATAAACCTAAGTCAAATTTAAATGATACCGAGCTGGTTAATTTGGGTAGTTCTGAAGAAATCCGAGAAACCAAGATAAGCATTCACACAGATGAAAAGACTTGAGATGCACTAATCCAACTCTTGTTTGAGTTCAAAGATGTGTTTGCTTGGTCATACGATGACATACCAGGGCTTAGTGTAGACATGGTGGTTCATAAATTACCGATGTATCCTGATTATTCCCCTGTTCAGCAAAAGCAGAGAAAGTTCAAAACTGATATCAATGACAAAATCAAAGAAGAGATCACAAAGCAGCTGAAAGCAAGAGCGATCCGGGTAGTTCAGTACACCACGTGGCTAGCCAATGTAGTCCTAGTGCCAAAGAAAGACGGGAAAACCCGAGTGTGTGTGGACTACAGAGATTTGAACAAAGCAAGTCCAAAAGACAACTTCCCTATGCCAAACATCTATATTCTGGTTGATAATTGTGCCAAACATGAGATACAATCCTTTGTGGATTGTTATGCAGGATATCATCAGGTGTTGATGGACAAAGAAGACGCTGAAAAGACAGCATTCACCACACCTTGGGGCACATACTGTTACAGGGTCATGCCATTTGGACTGGAACGCCGGGCCAACATATATGAGGACCATGACTACCATTTTCCACGACATGATGCATCAAGAGATAGAAGTGCACGTGGATGATGTAATCATCAAATCCAAAACAAAGAAAGATCATGTCTGAGATCTGAGGAAATTCTTCGAGAGGCTGCGCAAGTACGATTTGAAGCGAATCCAGCTAAATGTGCGTTTGGAGTCTTATCTAGCAAGCTCTTGGGTTTCATAGTCAGTCGAAGGGGCATTGAGCTAGACCCAACCAAGATAAAGTCTATTCGGGATCTACCCCCTCCCAAAACCAAGAAAGACGTCATGAGTCTTCTGGGAAGATTGAACTATATCAGCCAGTTCATTGCTCAGCTGACTTCTACATGTGAACCCATATTCCGGTTGTTAAAGAAAGATGGGCCATTAAATGGACAGATGAATGCCAGGAAGCTTTTGATAAAATCAAAACGTATCTGTCGAATCCGCTAGTGTTGGTCCCACCTGAGCCAGGAAGACCTCTGTTCTTGTACCTGACAGTCCTGGAAAATTCTTTCGGCTGTGTCCTCGGGCAACATGATGTGACCGGAAGGAAAGAACAGGCCATCTACTACCTGAACAAGAAATTACCAGCTATGAAGCAAAGTATACTCTGCTGGAAAGAACTTGCTGTGCTTTAACTTGGGTCGCTCAGAAGCTGAGGCATTACTTGCAAGCATACACCACCTATCTCATAACCAGGTTGGATCCTCTGAAATACATATTCCAGAAGCCGATGCCCACTGGGAGGTTAGCAAAGTGGCAGATCCTGCTCACAAAATTTGACATAGTCTATGTCACTCGCACGATGATGAAAGCCTAGGCGTTAGCAGACCATCTGGCTAAAAACCCTGTTGATGATGAATATCAACCCTTGAACACTTACTTCACGGACAAGGAAGTAAATTCAATTGAGGTAATATCCGAAGACACCAATACTTGAAAAATGTTCTTCGTTGGAGCAGTAAATGCAAAAGGTGTTGGGATTGGGGCAATCTTGATCTCGCCTGATGGTCAGCATTATCCGGCCACAGCCAGGCTTCGGTTTTTTCTGCACAAACAACACGGCTGAGTATGAAGCTCGCATTATGGGTATGAATATGGTGATCGCCCAGGATGTTGAACATTTGTTAATCATGGGAGACTCGGATTTGATTATCCGACAAGCCCAAGGAGAATAGGAAACCCGAAATTTCAAGCTTATTCTATATAGACAACATGTGGAGGATCTTAGCAGACGATTCGAATCAATAGAGTTCAGATACATCCCACGTTGTCACAACGAATTAGCTGATGCACTGGCTACTTTGGCCTCGATGCTGCCATACCCAGGCAATGCCCACATTGATCCTCTGGAGATCCAAATCCGCGAAAGGCATGGTTATTGTAACACGGTTGAAGCAGAAACAAGTACTTAACCATGGTATCACGACATTAAGAGGTTTCTGAAAATTAAAGAATACCCGGACCAAGCCAACGGAGACCAAAAGAGAACCATCAGACGACAGGCAAGTGGTTTCTTTTTAAGTAGTGATATCCTATATAAAAGGACCCCGAACCTCAATCTGTTAAGATGCGTTGATGCCGAGGAGGCTGGAAAAATCATGCGCGAAGTGCACGCAGGAGTGTGCGGACCCCACATGAACGGGTATGTCTTGGCGAAGAAAATCCTCCGAGCGGGCTATTACTGGTTGACCATGGAAAAGGACTGTTTCAGCTTTGTTCGGAAATGCCATCAGTGTCAGGTGCACGATGATTCGATTCATGCACCTCCCACAGAACTACATCCCATGTCGTCACCTTGGCCATTTGTTGCCTGGGGCATGGATGTCATTGGGTCGATCGAGCCAAAAGCCTCAAATGGGCACGGATTCATATTGGTGGCCATCGATTAATTCACAAAATGGGTTGAAGCAATCACCCTCAAATCTGTTACCAAGAAAGCGGTGGTGGATTTCGTGCATTCCAATCTTATATGCCGTTTTGGCATCCTCGCGACCATCATCACAGACAATGCTGCAAATCTGAATAGTCATTTGATGAGTGAAATATGCGAACAATTCAAAATAATGCATAGGAACTCTACTCCATATCGGCCCAAAGCCAATGGTGCCGTAGAAGCGGCAAACAAAAACATCAAGAAGATTTTGAGGAAGATGATTCAAAGTTCCAGGCAATGGCATGAAAAGTTGCCGTTTGCATTGTTGGGGTACCACACCACTGTGCACACATCGATTGGAGCAACTCCATATCTTTTGGTTTATGGAACTGAAGCCGTGATACCTGCGGAAGTTGAAATTCCTTCCCTGCGGATTATTGTTGAAGCTGAAATTGAAGATAGCGAGTGGGTCAAAACCCGCCTGGAACAGCTAACCCTGATCAATGAAAAGCGGATGGCTGCAGTCTGCCATGGGCAATTATATCAGCAAAGAATGGCTCGTGCTTACAATAAGAAAGTACGACCCAGAAAGTTTGAAATGGGGCAACTCGTTTTAAGACGAATTCTTCCCCATCATCAGGAAGCAAAAGGAAAGTTCGCTCCTAATTGGAAAAGCCCATATATCATCAGAAAGATATTTCCGAGAGGAGCACTGTACTTGGGAGACATTGAAGGAAATGATCCCGAAACAGTAGTAAATGCAGATGCCGTCAAAAAGTACTACGTGTAATCTTTTCGATTGAGAGGACGAAGGCCTTCATTCTCGCTACCCCAAACACGCCAATCCTTTGCTAACCCTTTGAGCCGGTTATTCTTCCTTGATTGCGCTCTTTGGAACTCGAAAGCCTCAATGCAAAGTTAGTTGGAAAAAAAAAGAAGAAAAAAGAAAAGAAAAAGAGAAAACAAAAGAAGAAAACAAAACAAAAACCCAAAACCAACGTAGCCTGAACTACGTCTGACTTGATTCCGAAAGGATATGTAGGCAGCCTCTCATTGAGTTTCAGTCACACCAAAATAAAAATCGAAATTCCCCCAAAAAATAAAACTGGGGCAGATGTTATAACGGTTTGGCGGTGTTCGCCTGAAATTTTCCAAAGTTGTAATTCAATAAAACTCTCTTTTACCAAATCCCGTTCAAGTCCTTCAGATCAATCGGTGAAAGGTTTCCGAGTCAGGGAATGCATTCAAAATGAGAGAAATAAAATGAGAGAGTCTTATTGGTGAAAACCCAAACGGGCACCGTAAGGCGACGTGAGCAGAGAAATCGAAAATGAGAGAGTCTTGTTAGTGAAAACTCGCAAAGAGTACTACAAGACGATGGTGAGAAGAGAAATGAGAGAGGTCAATTGGCGAAAACCCGTAAAGGGCGCTATTGATCGAAAAGCAGGAATCCTCGCCACCATTGGTACTAGAATAGTCTGGGCAAGGTTTCTCGGTTTCAGAATACGCATTGTGATGGATCCATGAGAAAGTTGGATAGTTGCACAGATCGGGCATCCAGTCCAAGAAGCATGTCATGCTTATGCGAAGTCTGCATACACCCCAGATAAATCCTTTCTCTTCCCCGAAAGGGACGTTTTTCTAAATTCATTCTCTTGCCTTTGGTTTACATTTCTTTGAATTCCTTTCGGTCTAATTCTGTGTCCGAAACTAATACCAAAGAAAAGGTGGCAACATTGGTTTTACAGGGCCCCGCTTAATAAACCCAGATCCGAAAGAAGTACCAGCCTCAGCGAGTGCATCAAGTCGACCCCGATTGGCCATGATGGTTGATGCTCCGGAACCCTAAAACTGTGAAAATGAGAAAAAGGCCAAAAGAAGAGCCCCGGAGGCAAGAAAATGTCAAAAGACAAAGTCCCATACGGGCAAGTTGTCACAACAAATTTACAAAAATTGGGTCCCTCGGTCCAAGAAAGAAATCAGCTTTCAGAAAACCAAGCCGGAAGCGGAAAGTTTCGCTAAAGTTGGGCCAGAATCGAGTGATCAGAATCATCAAGGCCACAAAACCAATCACCGTTTCAAACTAACAATTACTTTTGTTTTGAAAACAGAAAAATTGGTGTAATCCAAGGCAGACCTTACCAGATATAGGTGCAACCAAAAGGAAACTGCACAAAGGCCAAAAACAGCTTTTAAAGCATTAGTCAGAGGGAAGTCTCCTCTAAACTCTTCCCTGCATTATTTTGGATTTCTTTGGCATAACCCAGAGACCCTTTATTATTCTGTCATCCTCGGCATAACCCGTGGATCCCTTTGGCATAACCCAAAGGTCTTAACCCTCATCCTCGGCATAACCCGTGGATTCCCCGGCATAACCCGTGGACCCCCGACATAACCCGTGGACTTCTTTGGCATAAGCCAAAGACTTTATTTTTCTTTTATCCCCGGCATAACCCGTGGACCTCTTTGGCATAACCCAAAGATCTTTGTTTCCCTTTTCCCCGGCATAACCCGTGGATCCCCGGCATAACCTGTGGACCTCTTTGGCATAACCCAAAGATTTTATTTTTATTTTATCCTCGGCATAACCCGTGGACCTCTTTGGCATAACCCAAAGATATTTGTTTCTTTTTTCCCCAGCATAACCCGTAGACTCCCCGACATAATCCGAGAACCTCTTTGCATAACCCAAAGACCTTTATTTTTGTTATCCCCGGCATAACCCGTGGACTCCTTGGCATAACCCAATGACCTTTTTCTTTTATCCTAGCATGACCTAGGAATTCTTTTTCTTTTTTCCCAATAGAATCGGTCGATAACACCCTCGGCATAACCCGAGAACTTTACCTGTTCTAGCATAACTCGGTCGGCTTCCCAGCATAACCTGGCAATCCTTCCTTTATTTTATCGTTTTCAATAGAAAAATAGTTTAGCTTTTAGCTACAAATAACGCACAAATGTTTCCCAATGAAACTGGGGCAGGATAATTTTGTTCACTTGATTTGGTTTGGTGTTTGAGCAGGTTCTCCCTCGAGGCATAGGATTCGAGATAACCAAAGAAATGAATCTCAATCCAGAATAAAGAAAAGAAGAAAACAAAAGGGAGCAGATTCAAATGCCGCAATGAACAAGAACGCGACATATTCAAATTTGACAGAAGTCATAAGCTTCACATGTCTTGCCTTGATTCAAAAGTTGAAGAAAGAACGAGCACCTACAGCTGACGAACATCAAGATTCAGATCGGAGTCTGCCTCGAGAACCAGCCAAGACTCAAGATCAAGCTTCAAGAAATTTGTAGATAGGAACCTTGTAACTCATAGTTGATAGACGTAGCTAGTTTAGCTTTTTATTTTTCATTTTGGTGTAATAAGGAGCACAGCAAGTAGTAACAGCAGCAGCAACAGCGAAAATCACAGCTTCCTGGTAGTCCCAGCTACCAAAACTTTCCGAACTACACTGACTTGATTCCTTTATAGCCAAGGATATGTAGGTAACCTTTGAAGCAAAGTTCGGTCAGACTCTCTTTTCAAAAATGCTTCTCATGGTACACTCGAACACCATGTAATTGCAAATCGAAGTTACTAACAAAAAATGATATGTTTACTGCTCAAATCTGTGTAATCGATATGCATGTTCTTTGTTGCTGTTTCTCTGCTAGTAGCCTTTACTTGGTTGCTGTTATTACTTTTGTTGATTCCCTTATGTTAGTCTGTTAAGTGGTATAGTTAAAATCAGTTGATTGCATAATGATTTGATTCTGTTTGTTTGGTGTTTTGAGTGACGAGAAGTTAGAATCCTGTGTTTTAGTGCATACTCATTTAGGATTGCTGATTATAGTTGTTGATTCTGTACTATGCTTGTTAAGCTCGTTGGTTGTTTTCAAATGCCTTAAAATATTTAGTTGAACTCAATTAGCAACATTTTTATTCATTAGTTAACCAATCAATGGCCTTTCAATCGTTGATTTCTTACTTTAATTGATGTGCTTCAGTAATAGGCTTCACATCAAGCTCAAGTAATTAGTCAAAATGTTTTAAGTGTTGATAGATTACACATTAAAGGCTCTTTGGAGTTCTTTGTTATATTTATCACAAAATATGAATCACTGCTGGATTATGGACTTAAATTCCTTTAAGGCTCTATCTCCTTACCTCACTTCTGCTGCATTATTAGTTCAGCCTTCTTGCTGATTGTAGTGTAGTTAAAAGCTAGCTGAAATCATTTGTAAAGGCAATCCAGTAGCTTGGTATTGCTGGTTTCAATATATTGTGTCGAAATTTGGGTCAATGTTCAAGAGGGAATGGTAAAATTCTGTAATAATTTAATACATTAGCTTTATAATCATTTAAGGAATCTGCAGCTATTTTGTTGACTGGTTTTGAAGTTTATTAAAATTTGTAAATTCAAAACATGACCATTTCTGGAAATCCGTCAAGTTCTAAGTATGATTGTTTTTCTGAATTAATGACAAAATTTAAACAGGACTGTTTTGGAGTTGGTGTTATAGTTTAAAATGTGACTGTCTCCTGAAAATTGATGCTGAAATTCAGAATGAAATTTTGTTATGAAATCAATGGCTATGTTTGTAATTGGGCTTGCCTCGTTGAATCTGTTCATTTTAAGATTCAAATGTGGTTGTTCCTGAAAGCTAATGTTGAATTCAGAATGTGTTTATTTTATAAAGCTAGGGGCCACGTTTGCAACTGAATTGATTCACTATTGATACATGGACAAACATACCATTAGTTATTTATAAATAGACTTTTTAATGGTTTCTAAACCGATAGACTTAGCGCTAACAACCTTAAAGAATCCTTTAATTAATAGAGGTGAGCCATATGATTAACAAGGATCACTTATGGCCCTCTTAATAGTTAAATACAAGTTTTAAATAAATAAGCCTTAACGCTCCAAACTTTCGTAGCTTGCTTCAGGCGCGATTAATAACATTGTGACTATAGGTACGGCTCCCATGACATAGTAATAATGCCAATTTCGAGGGTGCCTTTTAGGTGACTCGATTTCAATAAAATTCAAATAACAAAAGTTGTCAAATAATTTGGGGCATGCCATGCCAAATGAAAACTCCCAAAGCCCTCATTAATCAAATACTTAGAAAATCGAGGTGCACTGTTTAGTGAATTTCATGGCCCTCGAAAAGCTAAAAACGCGTAGTTGCTTTAGGCACGTTATTCTAATAACTTAATTCCCTAAATCCGGGTGCGCATTTATGTGACCCAAAATCTAAATCTCAATGTTTAATGAAGATGTGTTACGGATCACGGGTGTATTTATGTGACGTGGTCCGCGACATATTTAAACTAACATTGCAATTCTCCGATAATTCTAAAAGTGGAAAAGCGGGATAAAGTAAAATATACTATAGGCTAGAAATATGTATTAAAATCAGATAATAAGCCGATTATAACAATTGAGCGACCGTGCTAGAACCACGGAATCCGAGGGTGCCTAACACCTTCCCTCGGGTTAACAGAATTCCTTACCTAGAATTTCTGGTTCGCAGACTTCGTTAAGAAAGTCAAAATTTTTTCTCGATTTGGGATAAAACCGGTGACTTGGGACACCAATCTAAAATTTTCAAGTGGCGACTCTAAAAATAAATTAAATAATTCCATTTCGAATAATGTCACTTTAATTGGAAAAACTCTTTTATATACTCCTTACGGGGGTATACGAAAAAGAGGTGTGACATTGCTAAATCAAGTCTATGATTAATTAAGATTTTAGAGAAATATATATTTTAAACTGCTCTAAAAAATTATAGCAGATTAATATTATTTTTTTGTATATATGTGCATATATATATATATTGATAGATAGATAGATAGATAGATAGATATAGATATAATTATAATATACATACTTTGTATACTTTTTAGCTAGCTAATGTAATTGTTTTCGACAAAGCGATCAATTTTATATTTTGCCCTTAATTTAACCATTATATACTATATGGTTATTTAATAAATTGCAAAGGATTTTGATTTTTGCACATTTTCTCATCAAAATGATTACCCCGCTCATCAAATATAAAATAATAGTCACAATCATGCAAGAAAAATAATTACATGTGGCACCTATTAAAATGATTTGTTTTCCTTAACATATAGCATAACATTGTTGACTTTTTTTTTACAATTTTTAAACATATATAAGAATAATAAAATACATGGTAATCACATGAATCATATAATTTCGTCAAGTTCACACCTTTTTACTTAAAAATATTATTGAAAATTACGAAGAAGTATAAGATAATTTTGAAATTCATTCCACATTTTCAAAACTTTTGGATAAATCTCCACTATTTAAATATGTACTACCAAGAATTACGTGGACATGAAGAATAGTTACATTTAAAAGAATTATATTGCTCTAATGCTCTAAAATATTATATGTATCTCTCAACTAATCAGTACCTTAAATAATATAAATATTTATTTTATAAAAAAATAAATTATTATTATCTAGAATAAGGTAAATATGAAAAAGATATAATTTGAAGAAAAAAAAACTTAAATTCATAAATCCAATATCTTCAAAACGATATACAAAGATAAAATCGACACCTTATATTATGAAACATCCTATTTGTTTGAAAGTTCCAGTTGATTTTCACATTCTATATGAACATCGTCATTTATTTTTGCTTCTATTACACAGCCGATCCAATTTTTGTGTTCCACTTACTTTAAATTATTTTTAACCAATCATCACGCATAATACATTAATAGTATTATTCAAAAATATTTTTCTTTTTAAATAAATGAATTGATGTAAATCTTGAATTTGAGCAATTCATGGCGCGTGAGCATCTAATGAAAATAAACCAATCAAAAGAAAATTTTGTTAAACTTCGATATATAGGAGACTTGGACGAAGTTGTTTTAGGAAATCTAATCTAGCATCAATCATTTTTATTTGAGAAATTTGTAAAGGAATCAATTACTCATACTGAAGTAAAAGTAAATAAATTAAAGAGTACAATCTTATATGTATTATTAGAACCACGTTATTATCATGTAAAAGAAAAATATTCATATAAACTTGGCCCTACTTTTTTATCCTAATTAGATCCTATATTTTTAAAAATTATCATTTAATTATTCCTTATTATTAATATTTTAAAAATTAACTCAATTTATTTGAATTATGTAGTAACTCATAATAATAAGGTAAAAAATACTAACTTAATTTAGTTTTAGCTTTATATGAACTAAATACAAATTAAGACTTTAAAGGATAGTAAGGATTTTCAACTTTGTAAAATGTTATAGATGTTTTTAGAACGACGTACTAAAATTTTCTTTTAATACGTGCCTTGTTATAAAAGAATTGTGATTAGAAACAACAATTATTTGAAAAAAAATTATGGACGTACTTTTTTAATTCAATTAGGATCAACGTTGTAGGGTCGGGCATATGTATAGTTTAAATCAAAAAGAATTCCATCATTAGATAATTTACCATTAGATCCTTAAATTATACGAATATTTAAGGGCATAAAAGTCGATTAATATTTCAGGAATATTTTAGTCTTAATTTATGCTTTTATAATAACATAGATAGATGAAGAAAATGGGTTATGTAATCTTTACCTTCGTCTCTATCTTATAAGATTTTTGACAACGAAAATCGACCTACGAGCTAATGCATACTCTTAATATTTTGTTAACTTGAAATACATATTTTATTTATAGGTAGATGTCGTAAAGTTAAAGATACTCAGTCATCCATCAAGTGAATAAACCTTTAATTACATCTCCTTGATAAGTAATCGAGTAAAATTTATGTCGAAAAGTCAATTTTATTTTTAACTTTAAAAATAACCAAATATGCAAATTCTAACAAATATTATACTTAATGTATTACATGAAAAGTTAAAATTTGCAAATTGTTAAGTTTAGATAGTATTTATTCTTATAGCATAATAACAAATAGATCATCTTTGCTGGTTAAGATGGTATGCAATCATAGGAATTCAAGTATTATATTTAGGTAATAATATTGATATTCAAAGTAATTATTTTCTCTTGTATATAATATTTTAATAACTTTAATTTATTGCTATATCATAAAAATAATTGAAAATTTACGTGCAACGCACGTGTATAGAGACTAGTACTATATTAAAAGCACGAAACCCCAATCGAAATGTCGTTCGCCTTTTTTATCCTTTAAAAAAAGAGTTCACACTAGATAAAATAGTCATTTAATTATTATTCTAATATTTAAGATTTTGAAATTAACTAAAATTTTGACTTTCAAAACTATTTCTTATTTGAATTAGGTAAGAACTCCTAATATGTAGACCTTTAAAATTATTAGGATTTTACCTCTAATATGGAGAAACTTAAATTACTGTGTATTTGAGTTCCTAAAGTAGTGCCTACCGGCCTAAAAATTAGGTCACAAAAAAGTTTCTTCTCAAGACGGATAAGAAACAATTTCGTGGAGTTTATATCCTCACGCTCTACATTCCAAAAAAAGTTAATTGTTTTGACTTCGATTAATTTCAAATACATAATATGAGTACTAATGTTTATGTTTTATACTTATATCTATCTATTTTATATTAAAATATGACGTCTTATTTTTTTTACTTTTTAAAAATAAATTTTACATTGGATAAGATTGTCATTTATTTTTTTTTTTTAATATTTAAGACTATGAAATCAACTAAAATTTATTAAATTCTTCTTTAATTGAACTATGTAGGAACTTGTATTATCTACAATTCAAATCGATTTGAATTTTACTTTATATACTAGTAATAAAACTAAATACTAATCTCACTTCTAAAATATTTTTACTTCTTCAATTTTCTTAATCATAAAATAATTCCTTAAAGTCAGAGTATCTCCGCAAAATTTACATATTGAATCCTTCCTTATTCAAAATAAAATATAAAAAATTTTAATATTTGGAACTTCAAAATCAATAGATTTTACCTTATGAAAATTCTTTCCTTATTTGATTATGTAACATAATTATAATATTTTTACTTTTCTTAAGATTTTGACTTTAAAATTAATTAACAACCGCAAGTGATAATGTGTCGGAAGGCCAACAATTAACTTCTTGGTTTGTGTTGTTTGTAACTTTGTATAACAACGTTGCTACCTAATTCTAATTAGTCTATGTGTGTAAGGCACCGGAAGTCAGGTTAACACAAAATTGGTTCACATTATCGATTATAATAATAATAATTAATTATCGGGATAGGGATAATATCTGCTTACATACTACCCTTTACAAGTCATTAACCTGTGTGACATTAAGCTTTGGTACAACATGTAGATGAGGTGATTTTAAGTCCTTCTGAGATTTATCTATTACTATTTGCAAATTAAAATTAGGCCAAATTTTTAAAATTAATTTTATCAAACTTTATAGAAATAATTCATCTTTAGAAAGTATTAAACCCGGTAAACATTTTGCGAATATTTTTGTCGATCACCATTAATTTTATATTTGATAACTCACCCATAAAGATAACTTAAAACTTCGGATGAGCTAATATAAAGAATTTGAATCAACAAAAACTAAATTTTCTTTAATTGTGGGCTAATAAATAATTACCTCTTTGAATGAACTAATTAGCAAAGGAATTCAATTGAATTCAATGTAAAATTATTTGTCTAAGTTGACAGAACTCTTAGGGTAATTAGAAGGACATTGAGCCCAATCGGTTATAGTATAATATATTAAAAGCGAAATTGGTAAATTTGAAGCAATTAGAATAAAATAGCATAAGACAAAATATATTATAAATGAACTTTTATTTTTTTATTTGCATTTAATCTGACATGTGACAAGATCTCTTGTTATATCAAGTTATCTGCCGTAAAGTATTAACTTAACAATAATACTCATCTTTTAGACTTTATATTTGTCACTATCAATTTGTTTAGGAGGTGTATGGCTAATCTTTTCATTCCCAATCTCTAAAGGACCAAAATATTTAATTTTTAATTTGTTTTATTTGATAAATATTTTTTTTTTTTAAAATGCTAAAAAGTATTTTTATTTTTATCTCCAGGTCATATGAACAATAACAGTTTTCTATTCTGACATAAGTCCTCACAATTAAAATAAGGCATCTAAAAATTTTTGTGGGACAAGATTTCTTCATTTATTGAGCTAGGTAAATGGAAATAACATTCATTATCTTTTTAAAAATTCTTTAAATTTTATTTTATAATATTATATAACTCAAACACATAGTCCAATAATATTTACGTGATTCTTTAAAAATATGGATACACGCGCAAAACGTGTACACTAAGACTAGTAATTATAAAGTGAGAACCCTTAATTTAAAAATACTAAAATGCTCTTCTTAAGAATCTAATATTTATTAATAAAAAAGCTAATTTAATTTTAAATGCCTTTTCTAAAAGGTTATGTCCTTTTAATATGTAACTAAATATCCAAATTTGAACTCTGTTCATTCGTTGCCTTAATTAGTGGGAAAACAAAACGTTGCCTTTATTAAAAAAAAATAATGTGTATATCTTTAGTTTTACTTCAAAAACTTCTAAAGGTTTCCGAGATTTGTTGACATGCGGTGAGTGCACTCGATGGGCTTTAGCCTTTCAAGAGTTTCCGTAAGAATTCCTTTTCAATGCTTCTTCATTTTGATAATAAATGACAAATGATAGTACTACTTCCATGAAAAATTTATAAATACTGTCAAACTTCTCTATAACAGTCTTGTTTGTTCTGAAATTTTTTGACTGCTATAGTGAAGTGTTGTTATATAAGATATATATATATTATAATATAATATAATATTCGATTTCGAGAAAAACTCGACTTTTATAGTGAATGACTATTATACAGGGATGTTGTTATAGATAGGTTTGACTGTAATAGTTACTAAAAAGTAGTATGTCTTCTTTTAATAAGTCCTTTCTTAGACACATTTATCAAAAATTGTTACAAAGATCCAAATATTCAAAAAGATTTTAGAATATACAATTTAGTTTAATTATTTTATTCCCAAATATTTAGTATATTATGCTTGAATTTTTATTATCAACTTTTTAATTGTATTATGATGAATAGAATTATATAAGAATACATGCTGAATTGGATCGTTTATGAAGTATTCACGAGAATGAGTGTTGATTAGAGTAACGATTAAAAAAAAAGATGCATTGGGTTCAGATCATATTTGGTCCTCAAATCTTTTCATTAGTGCATCCGTATATTAATGGTCAAAGATATGACTATAAAGTGCATAGTAAAAAAAATTAGGTTATACTATCTTTACTTTACAATTATCAATCATCTATGAGTTATACAATTTAATATTTGTAAACGTTAGGATAATGGTAATGATCTCCTAATTATTGTGTCTTACATGCATGATATGATTTGAAATACCTAAGGTTATTATAGTAAATATTTCTTTTACCAAATAAAATTGGTTTGTTAATAAATTTTTACCACATATAAAAATATGCGAAATATTATTTTTAACGTTGTAAGACATGAATAAAACTTATAATAATACTATATAATTATCTCGGGATACAAAAATAATATACATGAAGTACTTTATATGTGGATTGTATATATATCTAAAATTATTATAACATTGAGACAGAAATGCTTTAATTGGGCATAAAATATTAATGATTTGGACATTCTAATTGCCAACAATATGATTTAGGTTGCCCAGGCACTTAGAATATTTAAATTACGGGATATTTGGGTTATGATTAAAATTCAATATTGAAGTTATTGGTTAATATTATTTTGAAGAACTAGAAGTAAAACAGGATTCATGAAAATCTAAAATAGATTATTTGTTTTGTAAATTTCTTCATGGCACTAAAGTTTTCTCAAGCTTAAAATAGAGAGATAGAGCAGTTGTGGGACATTCTGAATGAGATTATCTATACATGTAATAAAGAGAGAAGCCACTTTCAATGAATTTAATGGAAAATCCTAATATACTTGCTAAAACATGATAAGAGTACAAGTCCCAAATACCTCCATTACAGAACAAGAATTTAGGTACAATATGAGTATGAATCTTTCATTCCAAAGTTTTAAGGTTTGGTTAGCTACCTTTAGTTATGTATTACCCAAATATTCAACATCTTCCTTCCATTATTTTGATCCAATATATTAATTATTATATAATAAGTGAGCAATTGTCATATAGTATATAATAATATTTATAAATATTATTTAGTTATGATAAAAATACTGATAAAGAAGGTGTCTTTTCTAAGGGTTGCGATGTTTCTATTTGGTGAAAATAGTACGGGTTAGTCAGTTTTCGAATTGGTAATTGAAAAATAGTCAGCGTTTGCAAAGTTATTAAAAAATAACAACTATTTTGCTGCAACACGCAAAGTTCCAGCATAATATATTAGAGATTGATGCACCTGTGTATGAACTTCCAGCATATTATGCTGGAACCTAGTATATTATGCTGGAAATTCACATGTAAAAAATTCGAACTCCAGTATATTATGCTGGAATAGTTTCCGGATTTTGAACAATGTTTTCGTTCAGATTTATCTTTACATGAAAAATGTCTAAATCTCGATTACTTTTGAAACTGTGGTTATTTTTCATTTACCACTTATAAATTTGGCTATTTTTGAATTTCACCTTTGTGTTTGTAACCAATTTTTAAAATTTTCCTTTAACCGTTGGCTCCCTTTAAAATCAAAAGACACATTTATATAAAATCTTTTTCCTCTATTAAGCCAATAGTGAGAAAAGTCATTCTTCTGAGCTAATATTCTGTCAAAATCTTCTTCGTCATTCCTTCTAACGTTGAAAATATATTGACATTTCCGTTTCCTTCAATCCTCAAGTACAACTTCTAATTTCTGTTTATTGGGTTGGGTTTTGTACTAGAAGAAATTTAAAAATACAACTTTAATTTTTGAGTTGGCACTGTTCTTGAGATTAGAATTTTTATTTAACAATTTACACCATGTGAACAAATTACTATCCTAAAAATAGTAGCGCACATCATTTTGTATTTTGTTTTTTAAAAATAAAATTTTCTTGCATCACTTTACATATATATTCAATCATTTTGACCTCGATAAACAAGTCAACATAAGACGATTCATATTGATTATTTATATAACTTTGTACTTTATTCTTTCATGTCTAATCGTTTACTTTAAACTTTATCTTAATAATATTGATGTTATTTAATAAAATTATATAATACATAACTCGACATACACGTGCAACGCACGTGTCGAAAAATTAGTTATTACAAAAATGAGAATCTCAAAAGTTAAAAGTTGAATTACCAAAATACACTTTTAAATAATCTAAATATCCTTTTTAAAATAAATAACTTAAATATCTTTTGATTTTATTTCAAAAAAAAATAAGGAAAAGAAACTAATTAAGCTGGAATACTACGTATGGCCTCTAACATATTAGTTTCATGATACGACACAATGCTTCACAGTTAATTTGACAACTTTACGAAAAGAGTTAGCATACATTTCACGTTTCTATCATATTATTATAATAAGGCCGGAGTATTACGTATGGTCATGCAAAGGAGATACCTTAAAGTAAGTCTGTCTAATATTTTCTTGCAACCATTTGATCTCCTTTATAAGTTTAGTCTACCAAACAAAAATAATGGTATGTGAAGAAGTCTCAATGATCATTTTCCTGGTTTATTTTATATTTATATGTCTCATCCAAATGGTGACCAAAGGACTATAACGAGAAGCGTTGCGGAAAATTGAAAAGTATTGTTCTTTGTCACTAGGTCAGATCAGAACTAAAGAATTTTAGAAATTAGATTCTAATACGACAAGATTGATATATATTCATAAAATAGTAGGAACAATCAAATCATGATGTCCATGAGATATATAATTATATTTTCTTCTCATTCTAATCATGTTTAACCGACATCTAATCCTACTTTCTTCTTAAATCATTTTTAATACATATATTTCAAAGTTGACTTGGAGAATGAAGAATATATAAAAAAAGAGCAGAGAAACTTTTGTTTTCACGTCTTATAAATGCTTTTTTGCTGAATTTATATTGCTGTAATATAAATCCCGTTTAGTTAAATGGGAAGACTAGAAAAAAGGATTCCTTGATATAAAAAGCTAATGTTAAGAAATGATCGGGGTGGCTCGAGAAAGATATCAAGCTTTAAGATTTTATTTTTGAATATTACAGCTAGGAGATATATGGACCTTTCCTTGAATTTCATCTCACCTGATTACCTAATTTTCATTCAATAGATAAAAACTTATTGATGTATAAATAAATATAACTTATAGGTATATATGATAAAGTTAAAGATTTTACGCAGGACATCTGCATAAAGATAGAGAAAGCAAGACTTGAATATTCCTGCAGAGAAGAGCAATCAACCTTGAGAAGACAAATCATGCCAAGGCGCAATTGATATTGTTAAAGCTGCAAGATATAGAGACAATAAAGGTTATCAAAGACTGTTGCTTCCAACATCGTCTATTGAAGTAATTAAATTTCATAAGGGAGATATAGTAAATTCTAATTGATAGCGTAATGGCTAAAAGAACAGAGGTAGAGTTGCTCGACAAGTATGCATTTTCACTATATTAATAAAAGTTCTTAAGATTACACTAGAATGCTAACTTTTGGTATATTTAAATCTGCAAACAAAATTAAATATTTTTTTGAGTCGGTACATATTAAATATTTTTATAAATATCCAAGAATATACGTGCAATGCACGTGAGAGAGAAATATTATACTAAAAGTAGGAAGCTCATGTCTTCAAAGTTAATTTACAATAATATCTTTTAAAATTTGAGTCCATTTTGTCCCTGAAGAAAAATAATAAACTTTCAATTAAATAATTAATTACTACATTAGAAGGTGAACCGAGCGAGTTAGAAGTGAAGTAGCAGTACGTAAATGCTTTTTTTCATAACATTTTACAGTAGTAAATAACAATATTCATGCACAGGAGGCTCTCCGTTTCCTTATTAATTATGTCTCTTCCACTACTTTTTATATGAATATACAAAGAACAGTGTACATGAAGAGTTGTATTGGGGAAACTTGCGATAACTCTTTGTATTCTCAGCCAAATCATGGTATATTAATATTTTCACAAAATTCTTCATACGGTTGAGATAAGACACCTTGAAGAAACAAACTGATGCTTTACGTTGACAAAATTAAGCATTAGGATTTGGTTGGATTGGAAGAAAAAAGAGAGACTATAGTAAGTTTAATTTGCCAACTTTTGCCATGATAGTGTTGAAAAACACATCAAGCTGTAGATATTTTTGTACTTAATTGCATGTTTCTATGCACAGGGTTGTTCTAGAATATTTTGTATTCATCAATATTTTTATGGTCAAATAAAAAGTTTCTTTACTAATTATTAGAACAATTTTCTTGGGATGGATGCATGGTTTAACATCACTTTGTTGACACTACTTATGCTGTTTCAGATTTTTAACATTTGATAACACAGATACAGTATTTTCTACAAAGAAATTGGTAATAGTTCTAGTTATATTTGATCATTGGTAATATATTAGAGGGAATTCAGAAAGTCATGTGGAGCAAGGCTTAATGCACAACTATGGATGGTAAAGTTTACCCTGCGGCATGGCATGTTCATTTATTTTGAAGTTCAAATGTTCGACTTGCTCCCAAGGACGGCTCAAACACATGTGTGACTTATAACTAAAACTTAATGTGAAACCTAAATTTTAGAAGGTATGATATATATTTTTATTTAAAGTCTATTTTTTTACTTTTTTCGAGATGTAACGTTATTAATAATCGATTTCTTCTAATTCCTTTTCAATTGATAACATAGCCAACACATCTAATCTATCTTGAGACATCGTTAATCTCAGGTAGGATTTTATCAATTGTAATTTTTATAAAATTCTTTTTTTGAGGCTACTGTTATTTAAAAACTCTACTTTTATATGAAAAGTATTAAATATTACTTTTTTTAAATACCTATAAACTTATTATTTTTAAAAGTTGGGCCCTCAAAATTTGGGTGCCTAACGCAAAAGCCTTAATTGGAACAACGTTAGAGCCGGCCCTTGCTCCCTTGTCAAATTTAAGATTAGTATTCTACTTTTTCTTTTCTCCTCCTTATAAAAGTTTTCTACTAATTTCCATCACTCGATATTGCGCTAATTCTAAATGTGCTGCTGGTATGGAATTTGCAGGTATCATTGCATATTCTATAACTAATTTGAGTTGGTTTGTCAGTTGAAAAAGAAATTCAATTTAAGCTCAACGGTTTTGTGCACGGTGAGCAGAGACGGATCCAAGATTTAATGCTTATGGATTTTTGCAACGACTTCGAGTAAATTTGTTTAACCACATATATTCTACGTGTTAAATTCTGATTAATTCATTTAATCACATAGGAGCGATTGTGTCTCATGCATTATACCTTCCAGACAAGTGTGTTTAAACACTTGACACACTAGAACCAACATAAAGTGTCTGTATGGTCATATGGTAAGTTAGTGTGAGATAGACATTTAGGGTCAACTTCAAGTGTCTCTTTATGTATTTTGCCTTTTTTTTAATATCCTTTTCTCGAACTTAACATGGAGCGATACAATCTTTTTATGCTTTTGAAGTATTGTTTTGACCTGGGATAAACAAATTCAACTACTAAAATGCACATTTTGCTTTGAAACACTGCTTAATAAACTTTGGTTTCTTATAATGTGAAACACGGCTAGCCTTTAGCGTCCACTAATACTCACGTTTGTAATCAGAGGCAAATTCAAAAATTAAACTTATAAATTCAGCCTTTAAAATTTTAAATATGAACATATCATTACTTTCAAAATTTAGACTTTTGTCAAATTTTTAGTGATTTCTCACGTCCATACTGTAAGGCTATACATGAGCTTGTTAAAATTTGTGGCAAGGGAAATTTTGGGTGTCATGTCCAGGTAACTTGAGGGCTCTGCCTTTTTACACCAAGATTCTTCTTTTTTTTTTTCTCTTTTTTTCCTGCATGTATTTGGTATTGAAGAAGGGAATCATTGCCGTAACTGGTAAAGATGCTGCCAAGTGACCAGGAGGTCACGGGTTCAAGCTGTGGAAACAGCCTCTTGCAGAAATGCAAGGTAAAGCTGCGTACGATAGACTTTTATGGTCCGACCCTTTCCCAGATCCCGCACATAGCGGAAACTTAGTGCACCGAATTGCCTTAGTATTGGAAACCACTGACCCGACTAATCGAATGCAATTAATCAACATTCGCCCCAGGTAGGATTGTCCATTAAAGAGAAGTGCACTTCACATCAAGAGTTTCTCAATTCTCAAGGCTTGAACTCGAAACTTATAATTAAAATGTGAAGAAATCTCATTTATTCTACCCACGTCTTGAGTGGAACGACTAAGTCAAGAGTATTTAATATAATCCAGGAGCAATTAGTTGAGCCTTGAAGTAACGGTAAAATTATCTCGGTGTGGCCTATAAATCATAAGTTCGAACCGTGAAAGCAGCCATTAATGTGCATTGAGGTAAGGTGTCTACATGACAACCCTTGAATTGCAACCCTTCCTGCGACCTTACGCGAATGCGAAATACTTTGTGCACCGGACTGCTCTTTCCAGGAAAAATTAGTTCAATTTTCTACTGCTAGTTTATGCACCTACGTTGAGCTAAACATAAATGATGATACAGAAAGTTTTGGTCGCAAAACAGCCTAGTGAAACCAACTAGTGTAATTTAAGGTTCTACATTTACCCCTTGACAAATGGAGAAAAGGAAAACTAAAGACTAAGAAGTGCAGGAAAACTCTAAACAAGCCAAAATTTAAAGTTTAAGAGAATAATAGTGTATTCCCCCAACAATTTCCAGATAACCAAGGAACCAGTAATCAATTATTCAAAGGTCCTACAGTAATGCCTTTTACATACAATCATTTTCTGGTACCTAAGAAAATACGAGATCAGTTTAATGATCAAAAACAAGAATGTCACAGTAGCATGTCACAGTAAAATTAAAAGGAAATCCTTCGCGATTTCCCCTTCAGTTTAATGCTTGCTCCAATGTTATCTACAAGGAAACCTTGTTCCGCATGTCAACAAATTATGTTGCACAGGAAACAATATTACCATTAAAATGAGGCCTTTTAGGAATTTCAGCTCCATTGTAAATGGAAATTAAGGACTAATGGATTTTCCTGAAAAAAAAAAGGATATTGTTATGACAATATAGACATCAAGATATCCGTTTTCACATAGAAAAGGAAGAAACAAAAAAGGTGGTGTCCGAGGGATATTTTTCCTTTGAAGTTAGAATCGTGAAATAAGTTTTTAACTTTAACACTATACCAGATATCAAAATCATCAACGATATGGTTCATTTGCTAAGAGTAACAATCTCCTTGCCATAGGTTACAAAATCATAGTGTGATGCCCATGACGGAGGGCGGGCTGAAGAGGGCAAGTCAAGCAGGAGTGGAAGGCTTCTACGCTGGCGAACCTCTGAAGAAGGGGTGCGAATCCTACATCGGAATGGGAGAGGAAAGTGAAGTGCTTTATAAGGCATGACACAAGTTCACATGGTACGCGCGCTTTTGAGGCTCGAGGTGGCGTAGTCCAAAAAGGACAAATCTGTGCGAGCCTAGGCCCAGAGCGGACAATACGTGCCATGTTCTTGGGCGTGACAGGAAGTCATTAAAATAAAAATCATCTCAACTCATAGCATCGTGCAATTCCAAGACTAAATCCTTATTTTTACATTTTCAAGAAAAGGAAAGCGTCAAATCAAACAATACAGACCTGTTTTAATGGTTAATTCTTGTTTGCCAAATAAAAAGTTATGGATCAGATACTGGGGATTTTGAAAAGATTTCTTGAGTTTACTTGCTGAAGATACTGTTCTTAGTTTCTCGCTGAACATAAGCCTTTGCTATGTTGCTAAGGAATCAACAGTTCTCTTACTCCCACCGGAGATTCTTAATTTCTTCAGCAACAAAATTGAAATCTGACTTAGGGAGTGAAATTCCATTTCTGTTTTCAGTAGAAACAATATTGAGCTCCTTTTATTAAGCTAGTTTCTTTCTGATTCCTTAGCTACATCTTTAGGGTGATAAAGTTCAATCTTCAAATGCCTCTTTCTTCTTTTATTTTCCCATCTTCCTCAATAAACAACACTTATAACTGAATTATGCTCCACTTAAACTGCGCTCCACTTAGAATTACTAACTGTCCTTGCTTATAAAATCACGGTCAAAATCAACAAGCATACACGCCTACATACCTTTGGATGTACCAATGTTGTCACTGATATCTACTTGTAAGGAGCAAATAAGATCGATGAATTATGGCCACCAAATCCAAATGAGTTAGATAATGCCACCTTAACATCCAATCTTTCTTTTTTGGGACCAACTAGTAAATTTGTATCCTGTTGCATGAATATAGATATCATCAAATGCCAAATTGTTGGTCTAACACTAAATTGTTGCAAGAGTTGAACCAAGAGAGATAACATAAGATATGCTTCACATTCATGTCAAAAAGAGAAATGTTTTCGTAATATGATATAAAAATTGAAACAGAAGATCAATGCAAGTGATATGAACCAACTTATCAGTTTGATTGATTATTTCACAAAAGACTCCATGTTTAGCCAAATTTTGTTATAAAGAATAGAATTAAGATAGCTTCAAATCTGCCTTAATCTAGCAACTGAGATGAAGAATCAAGCTCAAACGAACAAAAACAATTGACAATGCAATGAAAAGAGAGCCATACCACACCCTCTTCTGGGTTTTCAAGATTTATATTTGGATGAACCCATCCACTTCGTATTGCCTACAAAATCGTTTTATCTCTCGGTCAGATGCAAGCAAAAGAATTTTTAGAATTGTCAGCACAGAAGAGACATGTTTAAAAGGGTAATGAGAAAGTACAGTAACCAACAATCATATGGATGAGCTATCCAACATCTAGGTTCAATCTGACAACATTATCTTTTTTTTCATAAGTCAATCCGATAAAATTATCACAAGCAATTGCTATTAAAAACATAAATTCACATAAGGTTGCAGTAAATTTCCACGGAAAAGACAATCTTTCATTGTCCTTCCCACAATCTAGGCAGATTTTATAACTAATGAGATTCCACCGCGAAAGTTGGATCCGGCAATCAAGACTGTCAAATTCAATAGGGATCTTTACACAAAAAACCAGCCAGATTCACTGTTTAGCTTTTCTAGCCGGTATGCACAGATTATCCACTGATTATACAAGGTTACTCACATACTATGCATGGATTAACATATATTATTCATCCGCCGGCTATTTTTAGTTTAAACAATTGGATAGATGGCTATTTAGGTTAATTCTTCAATTCAATAACACTCCTCAGCACCTGTAAACTGCAAAGACTTATGAAAGTAGCAGAGAAATAATCGTTGAGTTATCTCAAAAATGGCTATTCAAATCCATATTTTCGCAAATATGTAAGTTATTTAGATGATATCTAAAACAAGAAACTAGAAGAAACAGCAATCAAGTAGCAGCACTACTTCAAGGAATGTGAAATAAAGTTACCTGAACAGTTGCTACTGCCTCGACAGCACCAGCAGCGCCTAGCAGGTGACCGATCATAGACTTTGTAGAGTTCACTCGTAACTGCAAAACATAGAGTAGCAACTGATTAAATAGCTGAAAGAAAACCCTGAAGAAACAGGCATAAACGATAGTAGTTGAGGAAAAAATCTGACCTCCGGGTTCTGACCAAAACAATGTACAAGAGCTTGGTACTCTCTGAGATCCCCCGCCAGTGTGGATGTGGCATGTGCATTAATGTAGTTCACATCTTCCTTGGATACACCAGACTGAGCTAAGGCCTTCTCTATGCATAAGATAACGCCGGCTCCTGCTTATTTGTGGAAAATAAAGAGTTCGAGTTAATTTATTCCCTAATATAGTTCAATCTACATTACACACAAAAACAAGAGATCATGCATATCTTATCAAGTTAAGCTCTCTTTGCTTCAAGCTGAGCAACAAATTTTTGAAATTGAGACTATGCAAAAATCTTAGACCTTGGAGAAACAAGACTGGTAATAGAACTATTTTTAGTGCAACTCAAACCAAAAAGTGATAAAAGAAACAGAAATTTGGAAACAATATTAGGCTCAAGAAGAATCAGGGATAGCAATTTACAATTTCCGCGTGTCCATTATTAATTATAAGTTGTGAGAAAAGCAATACAAGCATTACAAACAAGAATGGCTAAACAGAGAAGGGCGACTTTATGTCATTGATGCAACCCGTGATGTTGAAAGGAAAATCTTAGAAAATACCAAAGTAAAGCTTGCATAATTATCTGGATAGGGGAATTTGAGAAACTACGAGAAAAAATTACCTTCAGGATGAGGCTCTGTCATGTGATAAGCATCACAAGTAAAGCTTCCACCAAGAAATTCAGCATAGATAGTTGCACCTCTTCTCTGCTCATTCAGACAATGAAATTAAAAGGGCATATCTTACATTATTATCTAGCTACGGATCTTCTTTCTAATTTTTCTCTTTTTTTTAAAGAATCATGAGAAGGCTGAAGAAGAAAAGCAATCTAATATACTTAATAAATCACCTTGGCATGCTCAAGTTCTTCTAGAAGCAGTACTCCGGCTCCTTCACCCATGACAAACCCATCACGATTCTGCTCAAGATCAAAATGAAAATATGCAGTCATTTTATTTATCCCCTCAATTGGACTAAAGCAAGTACTCTAGAATTAGCATTTTTATTCCAGATAAAATTAGTGCATTTCCAACTAGACAGAGAACAAGACAAAAAGAATTACAGGACATTACACTATCCCAAGGCCGAGAAGCTCGAGTAGGGTCACTGTTTCTCTGGGAAAGCGCTCTGCATGCAACAAATCCTCCCAATCCTGCAGAAAGTTAAAATCACTTGGAAACAAATAACTTAGCTTGCTAAAACTAATACAGAAAAGACACAGGATACATACCAATTGGTATAATTACTGCATCAGATCCACCACAGAGCATCACATCCTGCAAGTTTTCAGTAGCAAAAGGAGAACACAAACTATTAAGGGATAATTACATTTTTGGTCCGCCCTAAAAAGTAATAGCTGGAAATGGATATGTTTTGTATATTAAGTGTAAATATACATAATCAGTGCATATGTTTTGTATATCTGCGCTAGCGTCCGTAATTAGTTTCGGCCGACGGGCCAAAAATGAAAAAAGCCCAACTATTAAAGCATGTTATTGGTTGGGAGTCCTCCCTTAGACATAAAGAAGCTTTGTAAATCAACGTAAGATAATAATGAAATCTATGCTATTGAAACCTCTTTAATAACGTAACTAAAGAAACTTACAGCTTCACCTCTAATGATATGGTTAGCGGCATTCAATATGCAGAAGTTGCTCGTCGCACATGCCGTTGAAATTGAATAATTTGGACCCATCCATCCCTGCAGTTTAATTTACAAATAAACACAGAATAAGGAATTTCTTTTGACAATAAAACATAGATAACGCAAAAAATTATAATATATTGGCTAACCAAGTCCATGGCAAGCATCGCAGAGCCCATGTTTGTAGTGGCAAATGGTACACAAAAAGGATTCATCTTCTTATAAGAAATCCTTAAAGATTCTATTGCATCATTGAAGACCTATAATTCAAGCAACAGTCAAGAAAATAGACTTAAAAAATTAACTTAGCCAACCAATCAGAACAATTTTTATTTAAGAAAATAAAGAGGATCACCTTCATCCCCCCCATAGCAGAGCCAATCAAAACTCCACATTTTGTTTTATCCAATTCTTCCATTACGTCTTCAGTAATTCTACCGTCTGATAATGCCTTCTTACCAGCAGTTAACATGTAAAGCATGAACTTGTCCATTCTTTTAGAAAGTTTAGGCACAACCCAGCCAGCAGTCGAGAAAGACTTGATCTCTCCAGCAATTCTCTGCAATTGCACCTCTTTATTAACATCTAAAATACTAGAGTCAGAGAAAAAACAACCCAAGAAGCAGACGTACTGTTGGAAAATGCGAACAATCAAAAGCTTCTATCTCGCTTATGCCACTGACGCCCTGGAGGAGGTTTTCATAGAACACATCGGGGTCATGACCAATTGGGGTGACCACCCCCATCCCGGTCACAACCACTCGCCTTTCCTTGGTTGGTGGTTTCTTCTTTGATGTAACTTCCATCACTGGTTGTACAGCAACAGCCTTTACGCCACCTATTACAAGGATGGGCACAAAACGTCAAAATTTATGCAGGGTAGTAGATAAATCTAACGGAATTTTCATTAGAAAGATGACATTGAAATTACATTCTTGAGACTAGATTATAAACAATTATGTATTTAAAAGGAAAAAAACAAATCAAACATGCAAAGGTTGATTTCCTTCTTAGGTATGAGAATACACACTAGTGGTAGGCTGAAGAAACAGCCAACAAAACAGAGAGACGTTCACTTATTGAGAAAAAAAGAGAAGTTTGCACAGGCTAAACTACAACCAAATTGCACAACAACCTGCAATCATGTCAACAAAATAACAAAGTACTCCCTCCGTTCCAAATTATACATAACAATCTCTCCATAACGGGACACACCAAAATATTAGACACCGTCTCATTTCTATAAAAAGAAATTGCCAACATCAAGATTCAAATTCATTAAACTATTCAAATTTTGAACTTTGATGTGATGTTCTCTCTATCAAACTAATTTTTCAAACCATTACTTCAACATTTTTCTTTTACTATCACTAATATAATATGTAAATCAAATCAACTTCCTAAACTTCGTATCCAATCAAATACCGCCGTATAAAATAAGACAAAAGCAGTAGATGACAACTGACAAGGGCGAGGCTAAATTTCTATCATACCCAACCTCACCAACCGGGGACTAAAAGCCATAAGCCACTGCAAAAATTTGCTATTTCAAGTTGCAAAAGGGGAAAATAATATTTGATTTTTCAAGTTGTAAAAAGGGGAACAAGAAGTAAACAGCATGAGGTCTTAGTTTCAAATCGCACGAATGAAAAAAAACTAGGTTAATTCTTCCCATTGGTGGCAGGTACTCGATATCTGTGCTCACAGGATTGGGAGGTATGCTGTGGAAGATAGCAGTTTAGCCGGTGAAATAGTCGAGATGCAGGCAAGCTTGCGAGAGACACCGCCGTCAATTTAAAAAAAGGAAAAAGATTTATAGAGAGAGAGAAAACACACAAAGACAGCAGTAGCACCTGTATAACCTTTAAATTTAAGAACTCTCACCGAATCTTCAGTATAAGAATATGCCATGCACCACTAGAATAGATACTCAAACATGTATAAGAGCTCCAATTTTGTTAAAATCCAATTCAATCAAACTGAATGAAAAACGATTCAGGAAAATGACAAAATTAACATCCCTGAACCTAAAATAAAACAAATTAAAGACTATAAATCAGGATTACCTGAAGTGGGATTGCGCCTGTTTTTACACCTCCAACATCCAAAGATTGAAGAACACTCATTTCTCACTAAACGAGAATTGGAAAATGAAAGGCCATTGCAAGTCTTATTCCTATTAAAAAAGGTCTTCTCTTGCTCATTTTCACAAGCAGCTGACATGCATGCAGCTATTGACCATGACGATACAGTCGATGCAGACATTCTTGGGTCCAATTTCCAATCAAAACTCAAATCTTTTTCTTTATAATAGCATCAAGAAATCAAATCTTTTTCAAATGGGTATCTTTAGAATGAAGTAAAAAGTGGTGCAGAGAGTGAGATTAAAGAAATGAGTGGCATTTTATTTGTGGGGTTTGCCTAAATCTGAGAGAAACTTAAAAAAAAAAAAAACAAAGTGGTGTTATTTTCTTGGATCTCTGTGCCACAACAAAACTCAACAGACGCCAAGTTTTAATTTTTATTTATTGTTTTTTTATTTTAACTTTTTTCTCCCACATAAAAAGACAAAAGAGAGAGACTCAGAAAAGCTAAGTAATTTAGCAAAATTGTTTGATTAATGGACTCTAGGCTAATGCCCTGTCATAAATTTTAAACAAGAATTTTACTAATACAAAAACATATTAGTCTAGAGAAATTTTACAAGATGATCATATGCAGGGATGAAAGCTAAGGTGGTCAACTGATTCTCTTGTCCAAAACTTATATTGGGTATATAAATAAAATATTATTAAATTTTAAAAATATATAACATATATTAAATATTTTTATCAAAAAATATTTTTCACTTTTTTTATATTTAAATATCCTTAAAAAAACTACTGATTTCACCCTTAGGTGGGTGGGGTAGGTGGCTGTTGTGGATGGTGGTGAACAATGTGAAAAGGTGAAATATAGAATCTTAAATGCTGACTGACTTTTGGATTGTCAGTAGTATTACTAGTGTGTAGTGTTGTGTGGCTTTTGCTTTGCTTTACACTCTTGCCTAGTAATTTGGGCAGGAGCTAAAAATCAAGTATTAATACTAACTATTGCTAGAGGTATTAAATACATTAACACATAGGATGTATAAAAATAATATTGAATAGCGTATATTAGTAATGTTGGGATTAGTAATATTGAGATTAGTTATGTTGAGATTATTTTTTATCGATTGTTTGCTTTGATATATTAAAGATTCTGAAAGGGCAATTCTATTGTTATACATCTTATTCATATATTAAAAATTATGGTATTGCTAATGTCACAGTTTGTTATGTATAAGAATAGTACTGAATATGATGTATAATTAAATATAAGTTTTTACGTAGGTTGAAAAACACTACTCCCTCTGGTCCACTTTAATTGAATTTTTGATTGTTTTCACACATATTAAGGAATTCACCTTTTAATATTAATTGACAATGAAAATAACTATATTAACCTTAATTTGTTCGTTGGAAATATCACAAATATTCCTAGAGTCTTTACTCCAAGTGCAACTTTGGAAAAAAGAACTTAAATCTTTTTTGATATTTAAAAAAATCAAATATTGTGGACCACAAAAAAAAAAGGCTCTAAAAATCAATTAAAGTGGACTGGAGAAAGTACCAAACAAAAAATTAATAATACCAAAACTAATATATATATTATTTTTTTAATATATCCTACCAAACGAACCCTGATTCCTGTCTAGAATATGTCGCTAAGTTTCTTTTTTTTTTCTTCTTGTTTTGACTCTAAAGAGCTATATGGGCAACCCTACTTGCACTTTGGCCCGGGAAATGCATGAATTTGAGCATTGAATGAAAGCTGCCTGAATTTGCCGCAATATAATGAAACATGACTTGTTTCTGCAACTACCCTATCTATTCTTCTTAAAAGCTTAGCATTCAACTAACCGATTTTCAAACTGGCAAAAGAAAAAACTCAAAGTTACATAGTCATTTATCTGTCAAAAAATGTAATCCCTTACTAAAAAAAAAAAAAAAAAAGGCATTCAAGACTCTATAAATGAACTATAATTAAAGGATTTAGATTATATATGTTAGATAGTGTAAAGAATTTATACAATACATGTGTTGATTAACCGATTGTAGGTGATTAATACTCTATTTTCAGGTTACTATATCAACTTGCTAGGAAAAGTTATTTGCTATTATAAGTCAATAACAACCTAATGGTGCGAAAAACTTATTTATCGTCAATGAACAAAACTTTAAAACTCATAATTAAATTATAAACCTTATGTTAAAGACATACACTTAGTCGTTTGTTTATATGCAATATGAATAAGCATTTATATTCCTTCCTCTATTTTCTAGGCTAGCCATGATTTCCTGTGGAGAGGTGGAGAGTGGGACAGCCTCTGAGGAAGCTGACATGAATAGTGAGATGGATGTCAATGTGGAAGGACAAAATGAAACTTTGAGAAGAAGTTTACGTAAGAGGAAAACGCCAAGGAAGCTAACAGATTTTTTTGTGCGTATTGGCTGATCATGTGATGGACGCAGCAGGTTGATAGGATAGAATAAATAACCAGATATCATTAGAAATATGCAGACAATGAGTAGACTCTCTGATTCTCACTTCTGTTATTCTCTATTTCTCCCATCCCCTTCTTATTATCCTTAAGTGTTCTAGTGAATTTCCTTTGTAATTTCAGTCATTTATTTCTATGTAATCGTCCAGTTAGTCCCAATCAATATAGTTTATTTGGGATAAAAATCACTATTGTTACATTGGTGCTTTCATTCTCTTCGACTTCTATGTCAGTCGATTCGAAGCTCAAGTCTTCTGACGGCTTTATGGCTACTTCATCTTACTCTTCTGATTATGATTTGCGCACTGTCATGGCAAGCCAAAGTGTGGTGCTTTAGGATTTAGCTGCGTAGGTAGCTAAGATTGTCGCTCGTTTGCGGGTAATTGAGGCTTCTCAATCTGCCGGTTCTGTGGTGCCGCTTGGTGCTGTTGGAGTTCCTACTGGTGGACCTTCTGCACCTCACCATAAACCGGCGTTGGTAGAGTTTAGACGTTTTAATGGATCTCGCTCAGAGGCTTGGGTTTTTCAAGCTGAACGTTACTTCAATTTTTACGGTATTGTGACAGAGCATAAATTGGTGGTGGCCTATTTCTACCTCGATGGTGAGGCACTCAAGTGGTATCGCTGGCTCTATCAGAATAAGCAGCTTAGCAATCGGCCCAATTTTACTGATAAATTGTTATGTCGCTTTCGTCAGTGTCATATGCTCTCACCGGCCTGTCATCTCTCTAAGATGTAGCAAACTTCAACAGTGACTGATTTTTAACGTCGTTTTGAGTCTCTGCTAAACGAAACGATGTCGCTACCTGAGGAGTTTCTAGTGGAGTGTTTCCTTTCCGGCCTACGACCCGAGATCCTTGCGTCCGTTTAGGCCCATAAATCTACTCGGCTGGATCAGGTAATTGCTTTGGCCCACATCCATGAGCAATGCTTAATTGCTGAGAAAGGGCCTGCTCGACCCGCTATTTCAAGGACCCAACCCCTATTATCCACCCCTAGCATTAGCCCTGGTCTCAATTCTTCTTCTCCAACTTTTTCACCTCTACAGACATCACACTGGTGGAAATGCAACGCCGCTGAGAATTGGGCTTGTGCTTCAACTGTGACAAAAAATACTCAGCTAACCACTGTTGTAAGGCGGGGCTCTACCTACTGCTGCTTGTTGAGGAAACGGACAATGCTGTAGTATTACCGAAACCATTTGTTTCCCATGGTGTCCTGGCTGAGGAACTCTAATGCTTGGAGTTTCATTAACATTCCGCTATTTTTTACCATGCCTTAGCTGGCGGAACTTCACCTAATTCACTGCGCTTCATGGGTCATATGAATGGCTCTCTTGTTCAGGTGCTACATGACGGCGGTAGCACATACAACTTCATCGAAACACAAGTTGCTCAATTCTTGTAGCTTCAACTTGAGCCGACACTCCGTTTCTCTGTGGTGGTCGGCAGTGGTCAACGCTTGCCTTATGAGGGCGTTTGTAGGCAGGTACCCCTTACCATTCAGGGCAGCACTCTCACCTTGTACTTTCATGTTTTGCCTCTACATGGTTTGAATTTAGTTTTCGGCGTATCGTGGCTGGCCAGATTAGGTCCGGTGGTTACTCATTATGGGGCTCGTCTATTCGAGTTCAACTATAAAGGTCAGCACTACAGTTGGCGTGGTGATCCTCCCACATGGCTTCCACTCACGCTATCTCCTCTTTTTATCGATAGGAATTGGTGATCGATGCTCCCCCAGCGTTAGATGCCCCACCACCGGAGATAGTGAAATTATTGGACTCATTTTCCCAGGTGTTCCATAAACCGCATGGGTTACCACCTACTCGGTCACTTGATCATGCAATTTACTTTTTACCGGGGTCAAAATCGGTGAATGTTAAGCCGTATCGCTACCTTGATTTTCAGAAGAATATCATGGAACAACTGGTTGGTGACATGCTAAGAGACGAAATCATTCGTCCGAGTACCATTCCCTTTTCATCCCCAGTTAATTAGTGCGTGAAAAGGATCATACATGGCACTTTTGTGTGGATTATTGCGCTTTGAACGCAGTAACGGTTCTGGACATGTTTCCCATTCTGACCATTGATGAATTATTTGACGAATTGATGGATTTTTCTCAAAATTAGACTTGCTCTCTAGCTACCACCAAATCACGGTCCGACCCGAGGATGTCGGGAAGATGGCATTCCATACTCATGAGGGGCATTATGAATTTCTAGTTATGCCATTTGGGTTGTCAAACGCCCCCTTCACATTTCAAGTCACTATGAACTCTGTTTTCCACCCTATTTGCATCGGTTCTTTCTGGTTTTCTTCGACGATAAACTTGTGTACATTCTCAGTTGGACTCCTCATTTGGAGCATCTTCACTTGTCCTACAACTCTTGAACAAACACTAATTGGTAGCCAAGAGGTCAAAGTATGTTTTCGACCAACAATAGACGGATTATTTAGGCCATGTGATCTCAAGTATCGGGTTATCTATTGAACCGGCTAAAATTACGGCAATCCAATAATAGCCTCGTCCTAGATCAGTCAAGGAAGTCCATAGTTTCTTAGATCTTGCGGGATAGTACATGCGATTCATCCACCACTATGCCTTAATTGACGCACATTTGATTGATTTACTTTACATTATCAATGGAACCCTTCTCAGCAAGCTGCTTTTGAGGCTCTGAAAAAATTGCCTCAGTTCCACCCCTGTATTGACTCTTCCGAATTTTACCAAGCCATTTTGGTTAGAAACGGATGCGTTTGGGGTGGGCATAGGAGCCGTCCTTACGCAAGGGGGGCATCCAGTGGCCTTCTTTAGCCAAAAACTGAGCAGCCGTAGGCAAAAAGCTTCCACTTATCACCGGCAGATGTTTGCAATCATTCAAGCGATTTCTAAGTGGCGGCAATATATATTGGATTGTAGCTTTACCATCATCACCGACCAACAAACTCTAAGGAACCTTACCAATCAGACCATTCAAAATCCAGAACAACAAAAGTGGATTGGTAAGTTGGTTGGGTATGATTTTACCATTGAATACCGCCCGGGAAAGAATGATGGAGCTGCTGATGCCTTGTCCCGTGTTCCAAAGTCGACGTACACGGCCATCATGGGGTGTGTGCCCATATTTGTCACTGACTTGCATTTGCTTAACACAACTAACCTGGGTTACTTGCACTTCAACAAACCATTGCTCGCGATCCAACCCTTTTACCTGATTACAGTTTTCGCGAGGGGTTGCTATTTTTTAAGGGTCGACTGGTTATTCCTTCTAGATCTCCTCTACGCCAACAGTTATTGTTAGAATTCCATGCCTCTAGTATTGGAGGGCACCCAGGTGTGGCACGCATGAAAAGTGATTTAAAGTTATTCATCGTTTCTTATCAAATTTGCCAACAAATGAAGGACCTCCATCATCACCCTGCTGGATTACTCCAGCCTTTGCCTATTCCAGAACTAGTTTTTGAGGACATTACAATGGACTTTATTACTTGCCTCCCTAGTTCGAAGGGTAAAGCAACAATCTTGATAGTGGTAGACCGTTTGACCAAGTATGGCCATTTTATTCCCTTGTCATCTTTTTTTACTGCTAAATCAGTTGCTTCGACTTTTGTGGGAGAAATCATACGATTACATGGGCATCCTTGCACCATTGTTACAGATAGGGATCCACGGTTCATTCAATCTTTTTGGCAGGAGATCCACCGCTTATAGAGGACTACTTTAGCTAAGAGTACATCTTATCATCCCTAAACCGATGGTCAATCTGAGGCCTTGAACAAATGCATCGAATAGTACTTGCGTTGTTTCATGGAAGACGCGCCTAAGAATTAGGTGGCTATGCTTCCTTGGGCTGAGTTTTGGTACAATACGTCCCTGCAATTTTCTGTTGGCATGACGCCATGTAAGGCACTTTATGTCAGGAAACCCCCTTCCATCACTCGGTATGTCACAGGGGATAGCCCAAGCGAATTGGTGGAACAATTTTTGTTGCGGAGGATGAGGTATTGGATTTGCTAAAAGGGAATTTACTCAAGGCACAGAAGCATATGAAAGCTCAGGCCGACCAGCATCATTTAGAGACTACCTTCCAGGTAGGAGATTGGGTCTATGTTAAAATTAGGCCCTTCTGCCTACAGTCAGTCCGTGGGCAACCTCACCACAAGTTAGAACGCAATTTCTTTGGTCCTGTATTGGGTCGGATACACCTAAGTGAAGTCGGGTTCGGGTACAATATGAGACCGGGTCGCCCCGATCTGGGATCAGCAAGTCGGTCACGCAGGATGGAGTAACCAAAATAAGACAACCGGTATAGTCGGCCAGGAGACGTTTCGTGATTGAGAACTGGCTCCAACCCGAACATCTTGCTAATCATCGGTTATTTCGCCAGAATTAATTATCTCAGCCATTATGGTCGTTATGCCATCATTTAAGGGTATTAAATCCCATAATTAATGGAGGTTTCCTTATAATCAATTCCCTGCTTTTATTATGACTCTTACACTTACCTATGACTTGGACACTTGCCTATAAAAAAGCTGAGACCCTTCATTGAAGGGGACAACTTATTTTCTCATCATACAAGGCAGTTTACTTTTATCATTCCTTACCATCTCTACTGTTCTTCAGAACTCAATATTAAGCTCTCTATTACTGTTTGTCGAAATACTATTCCATTACATACGATTCTTCGTTAATTATCATATATTTACGGTTTGATTGCTCTATCTCTCTTATAATACTCTGATTACTTACTACATACTTTTATTTGGTATCAAACTAATTTACGGATCCTTAGCTCTACGAACAAATTCAATTGTTATCCGATTTTAAGCGTAAACACACATGATATGCACGTGTTCAGAAACTAATTATTATAAAAGTGAAACCTTAAAAGTTAAAAATTGAATTACTAAAATATCCTTCTAAATAACCTAAATATCCAATTTAAAAGAAAATAAAGAGAGAAACTATTATTTTTAAAGTGCTTTTTTGAAAAAGTTCTGTCCTTTTGATTAATGAAGGGGTCTAATACGTTAACATTTTCTAATACGTTGTGTCTTTACACCGACGGAAGAATCAATCTAATTTTATGTACCTTTGTTAACAATTTCTCTAAATACCCTCCAACTAAAGGAAATTAAATTACCTAAAAATCATTTTAAAAACCCAAGTACCCTACGTATAAAAGGAAAATAAAACGCTACATTCATATGAAGGGATGCCTTAAAAATATATAATGGCTAAAAACAGACCCCAAGCCCACCTTCATACGCCATTTTCTTCTTCGTTAATGATAAAAATTAAGAGTCCACCAAACTGTATGGAAAACCAGGTTCTCTATCAGTTTTCATAGTAAGCAACAGACTATAAAACCAAACGGTATAGGGAATCAGGTTCTCTATCTGTTCTCACAGTAAATAGGCAGTAAATAAAGAACACGTGATATTTACGTGAAAAACTCCATGCTCAAGGGATTAAAAACCACGACCTACCCTAGTAGGATTTTAACTCCACTAAATCGAGCAAACTTTAGATTACAACCTATTGCAATCTAGGAATTAAACTCTTAATCCCTCATTCACCACCCCCTCCTCCCCTTACAATAACTCTATTTTAAGCCCTTTACAATAACTTTATTATAAAGCAACAAACCTTGACTAACTATAGTCAAGAAACTAAACCAAACAGTAGATTAAATATGTCCTACAAAGACACTTCTTGAAAGTAGTGCAGAATTACAAATGAAGATCAAACTAACAAAGACTCAACAAACCTAATGACTTAAGATATCTTCAATATCCGGATCTGGTTCTTGAGGTTGTAGCAGCTTTGTTCTTGAGAGAGGTGGTGGCTAGCACTTGAGAGAATATGTTTTTTAGATTTGCAAGTGTTGGAGAAATGAAATCCCCTGCCTCATGTTGATAATATATGTGTGTGTGAGGTCATCAAGGATTATGCAACAAAGTGTCCTGTAGTTTGGCCTCAGCAAGCTACGGCTATGCTGCTGTACTGCTACCAAATGGTACAGTGTAGCAGTCTACCAGATAGTACAGTGCAACAGCTTTTACAGCTGTAGAGTTAACTGCACGACGACCACGGGAACTGGTCCCTATCTGTTCCCTCTATTGTTCCCTTATCTGATTTCCGTGAGAATGAACCAAACATCTGACTAGTTACTCTGAATGCAAGGGAACTAATTGTATTAGATTTCTTTTCTGGTTCTCTCATGAAGTTTGTCAAATCATCAAAAATAAAATATGCATAACTTTTCAATTTCCCCCATTTTAATGATGACAAACATAAAAGTGATATTCCCCCGAGAACCAGATCTCCACATAGCCATATTCCCCCTGAGAACCAAACCAAAGAAACTGATCACAACTGCTTCCTCGAGACTGTTTGGTAAATCATCAAAACACAAAATAGTATAACTTATCAATTTCCTCTTTTTTTATGATGACAAACCTAGAATTGATATTCTCCCTGAGAATCAGATTCCTTACATGTAATGATCAGATCTGGTCCCTACCTGATTCCTCGAGAATGTTTGACAATTTATCAAAACATGAAATAAGTAACTTAAAGCAATTTCCCCCCTTTTTGATGATGATAAACCCAGAACCAGATTCCTCACATGTTGCATTACGGATCAGACCTATAATCAACATGTTATCAGCAACGTTCCCCCTGCGAAGCAGAGCTATCTTTCATGCACAACACAGCATATCAATTCGATTCTGTTCTCCCCCCCCCCCCCC
>MCJB01038357.1:6814-23321 GCA_002018475.1 Nicotiana obtusifolia
TAAGAATTTTTCTTTTAGTATAGGACTAATAGGACACAAGGAAATGCTGGAAATACACTACGGCAAATGACAAATCCGCCACTCTCTCAAGATTATCACCCCTCATCCTCTATTTAAATCTTCCTGGTATAGATAAAACTAACTCTTGAATGCTTTGCAGGTTTTCAGAATCAGACCGCTGACGCAAACGAGGTATATTGTATATAACAAATCGCTAGGTCAATCAGTCGGAGCACCTGGTACAAAACGAGTCGTTGGCTTCACCAGTTGGAGTCCTTTATATAGCAAATGCCAGCTCAATCGATCGGAGCGCTCTGTACAAATCAAAAGTCGGCATTGCCAATCGAAGCCCTGTATATAGCAAACTATTTTGCTCCGCTAACGGGAGTAATCCGCACCGTCGCTCCATCACATCAGAGACTAGAATAGATAATTGCAAACCTCATCACCAACGTTCTTTAAACCGATGGCCACAACATAGCCTCACGGTCAAGAGTATCTCTTGGGAATGCTTGTCTTTTCCTTTATTGTTATCTTAAACGTTTTGATGTTTTGCTCGTGCAAGTTACAGGTATGATTACGTTTTTCTTCAAGTTAACCGCTCCCATCAAGCTAGATATTTTACATTTTCGGTACAAAGCTCTCCTAACGAGCGGAGACACACTCTACAAAGTCAATCTCTCCTATCAAGCGGAGATACTTTACATTTTCAAGTGCAAAGCTCTCCCAACATGCGAAGATGCACTCTACAAGTCAATCGCTCCCATCAAGCAGAAATACTTTCAATGCAAAACTCTCCCAGCAAGCGGAGATGCATTCTACGTTACAGGCCAACAACTCTCGATACGAGGAGACTCAATACTGCAACAGCTGTGGAACGGTGCACAGCCCGACTAACAATCGAGTCAAACTAAAGTATCCCATCATCCCAATCCCGAATAACGACTCGCCAGTAGCCATATGGGTATGTGTGTATTTTATCTTTTGCAGGAACAAACATCGCAACATGGAACTCCTTCTAAGAAGCAAACCAAACAACAATGCTATGAGGGACATCAAACTCAATAGCAGGCCAAGGATCCAAGCTCAAACTCAAAGCAATCAGTAGAACTCTAAATTCTTCAAATCATTCAAGTCAAGCTGCAAAGTCAAAGCTATCACGAGTGCCAAATCTTCCGTCTCGCAGTATCATCATAATGCGATACTCGGGTAATTCCTGCGAGCATCGCTTTCTCAAAGTCTTCACTCCATAACTACATGAGGCCTGATCCTCGTGAGCCCGAGGTATGTAAGAAATTCAATGCCAGAATTCGGCCCCAACTCCCCAAAAATATCTCCTGGAATCTCCCTAATCCTACAACTCATAATCTTCGTCCATTCCTGCAATGCATGCCTAAAGTAGGGACAAAATTGCCTTTGGATCAATTTCTTTGCTCGAAAACTCTTTCACGTCTCCGGCCAAAGAGGGACAGCTGTTGATGGCTATACTTAATAATTTGCAATGGATGTTTTGAAAATATTTTCAATCAATAATACTTATTTTGCAAATTAACTAAGTATTAGTAGTTTCGAAATTAATAATTTAGTATAGTAATTAAAAATATACATACTATTTTAATATTATGAAAATAATGTTTATACACATCACATAGGCTTTATAATTAATTTAATGAATTATTTTTGAATTTTAGTTTATTAGATCACTGTGTTAATAATTCGAAATTAGTGTCATAATTTAGAAGACAAAGTATTTTATAAATAATTAATTACAATAATTAGTAGTATATTTGATCATTATAATTTTATTACATTTCATTGAAAATAATTAAGTTTATAATTAATTTCAAAGAGGTAAAAAATTAAATGGCTATAATTGCAATTGTACTCCTAAACACAAATTGGCCACTTTTTAAATTAAAATTGGCCCAAACACAAGCCCAATCCGTAAATAACCCAGTCCAGGTCCACCCTCACTTTCCACCTTGGTAATCCACAACCTCCTCTCTAAGCCAATGCGCTCCCGCCACGTCACTAGTCTCCCACACTCACAAAACAAACATAACTAATTTGAGCCGTCTGTTTATTAGGTCAACGGCCCATGATTTTTAACTCTATTTCCTCTTTAATTTTTAATCGCCAGAGATTTAATCTTAACCATTGGATCAGAAGGATCCAACGGCCACAACAAGTTCCCACAAAAACGATTTAACACCAAAATATTAGGACCGTTGATCTAAAAGATCAACGGCCCATATCCTATTCCTCTAGCTTAACGTAGAGGCGACCACTCCTCTCTCAGAACCCTAATCATTTCCCCCACAAGCCCGGCCACCTCCCTTTCACTTTTCTCTGCCTTTTCTCTAAACCTCACAGCTCAAATCAATCAAAGACCTTGCAAAAATTCGTGCAAGGTCATGAATCCGTACGGAGATTCATCTTTCATGCCTCCTGAATCCATGATTCCCGCTGAGCCTTTCCCTTTTCACCGATAAAATTCAAAATTCCCCAAATCCGAACCGTAGACCAAAGAATGCAACTTTAAATCCCCTGATTTCTGTTATGCTCGATCAAATCGGAGCATGCGTGAGGATTTTTCAGAAGCTTCATCATGTAATTGGATGTCCATAGGTCAAATGCAATGATCACTGGACATTGGAGGTCTTAGCCAACGGATTTGGTTCATCAACGGTCATTCCTGATCCTCACACGCCCAGGTAAAAATCATCAATGATTCTCCCTCTGTTCTTTCTGATTTTACCAATGCTCACATCATCAATTCTTCATCACCTTCCACTCACAAGTTTGAATTTGCTGAAACCCTAAGGCTCAATGCCCACTATAAATAGCATTCCTAAATTCTCTCGCCAAGAATATGCCTAACAACATCTAACATGTGAGAAATTAAGACACAGTAGAGTATTGTTTAGGATTTTTCGTTTGAACTTCAAGTTTTATTCAATCTCTGCTTCTCTCTTTCTTTCTGGCTCTGAGTTTGTTACTGATTGAAATCTTGAGCTTTTGGCTTCCTAAACGGTTAATTTGAGTATGGTTTGCTACCGTAAAGGAGGTCGGTAAAACCTCAACCTTATTCTTCTTTGTTCGAATTACTAAGTATGAATTGTTCTGTTACTGAGTGATGTTGCTAATAATATATTAATGGTCATGCCACATCCCAAATTCCTCCTAGACGTGACTGGCACCCAGCTAACACCACCTGCTAGGAGAACCGTACTTTCATACCTTAGCCATTAATTTATAATATTTGATTAATTAGTGATTATCCAAATATCTGATAATTAATTATGAACAATTAATATCTCAAAATATTAAATTAAAACTCTAGCCCAAATTCTACATTAGACCATGGAGCATCTAAGAGAATTACAAAATATATCATATAAATAAATGATAAAGACTCTTTTGGCAGCCTCCACGAATAATGCGGCGGCTCACCTCAATAACCGAATCAACTCTAGCAAACTCGTCAGCTATTATCTCCATCTTCACCAATAGTATCTGCATAGACATACAATAAGTAGTGAGTTATATGTAAATATAGCCCAGTAAGATCCTCGACCCGCCACTCGGAATGCCTCTGGAACAAGTGTTAGAAAATACAAATACACCACAACAAGGACGATATAGTAAATACGATAATTATACAATAATATAATATATAGGCATCAACAGAGTTAATAATAGTTAACTAATATCTCAACCCACTACACACTAAGGGCTTGTCATAACTATAGTGAAAGAATTTAACTAACACCTCTATAAGTCCACAACGGTACCACAATGCTTCAAATATGTAACGGAACATACACAATGCTCCAAATATATATCAAGAAGAATACACAATGTTCGAGTGATGTACAAAGGCATAAACAATGCCCACAATATCATGGCCCATATCCATATGAAACTGAACACCATGGCTCACAGTCGTATCAAACTCAACACCATGGCTCACAGCCGTATCAAAGTATCAAACTCAACATCATGGCTCACAGCCGTATCAAAGTATCAAACTCAATATTATAGCTCACAGCCGTATCAAAGTATCAAACTCAACACTATGGCTCACAGCCGTATCAATGTATCAAACTCAACATCATGGTTCATAGCCGTATCACGCCATCATACAACTTATAACAATAATTTTTCTTTTGTATTTTCCGTAAAATAATATATTTGCGGCTAGTCTAAGACCACCGATTCTGCCAAGCGCACGCTTGTCCCAACACATGGACCAAGCAGAGAAAACACATTTTTCAAATCAGATTTTAGAAAAGCAAACATCAAAGCTTAAAATCTCACTTACCTCGCTAATAGAAAGTTCTCCAACCTTGCAACGTTTAGAACACCAACCAAACGGCCTCCAATGGCCTCAATCTATCTAAAATATTGAATAACACATCCTAATTAGTCTAAGTAAATAATTTTCACAACTTTAAAACAAGTAAAAATCAAAGTCAATCCCAATCCAATTAATAGAATTTGTACCCGATTAATATCGAATGCGGCAGTTTCAACAGTGGAAAAGAAGTTGCCGAACTGTAGCCTCACGTGTACCCAGCAGCTCCAAAAAATATGATTTCTCATGCTACAAAATTGACTACATTATTTCATAATATTATTTCACATTCAATAATAATTACCCAATCATTATGCCATGATTAATTCTATATTCCATATACCTAATATTTGAAATTTGTAATTGGCAGTGCAACATAAACTGATACCTCGTTTTTACATTGTAATCTTATACCAAATCTTTACAAGCTTTCAATTATTACCTTATCATTATGAATCCAATTATTGTCTAGTTATTGAAAAGGTACAAATTCCAATTTATTTAATTAAATACACCACTGTAAGTAATGGAAAGATATGCGTACCTGATTGCTTGGATTGCTTCTACAAAATTTCACACAGTCAATAGCTATATCAGGCCCGATAGCCGTCACCTCCGTCACAATGCCAACACCTATCTGCTATTCTAGGTTTTGTTTCTATCATAGAAGTTAGAATTAAGAAATTAGTTTCACTTATTTGCTCCCCACGCGTGACTTGCAACCTGGCAGCAAAGGAGAATAGGCCTGACCCATTTCTTTTCTTTAAACACCCCAATCAAGTTAATAATTGACCAACAATTACATATAGTATAAAATGTGGTCTGCTAGTAATTAACTAGTACACAATCTTATATATTCTAATAAATTTATTCTACTAGCTTAGTATTTGACTTAATAATTATAAATAAAATTAATTCTCTAAATTTCAAAATTAATTAGTATATAAATATATTTCGGGTTATTACAGGTTGATTATTTTATATGTTTGTTAATGGCATATGGTTGTTAAATAGGTTATGAGATCATGAATTTCCTTTAGTTATTGAAATTAGAGCTATGTAATGATTCCAATGAATCTTTGATGACCTATCTATGTTGTTAAGTCTTAAGAACAACCTAATAACTCTCGAACTATCCTGATTCTTTGGTTTCTTTTTTTGATTTCCTTGATGTTCTGTTAAATATTGCCATGATACAAACTTACTTTAAGTATCATCTGTATTTGTAGTCGCTCACCTGGCAAATAAGACTCAAACAAATATGAATCTGTTTAGTTATAAGATAAGACAGTCATCTTGGTCTGGGGATGCCAGTTTATGATATCTAAACTTATCTTTTCTTTCTAGCATGCTTCTGTAATTTTGTCAACTCTTAAAAGGCCATCGACTCGCTTATGAGCTTATGGTTGTTTCATCACACTATATAAGCATATTTTGAGCAGACCAGATTCATGTACTATCTTTGTGTGTGTTTTGAAGTTTACCACATACTTGGCTTAAGTCATGATATTCGTGCAGGTTCTAGTATTCTATTTGTTAAGCTAAGATGCTAAAACCAAGTTCCACTATACCTGAAATCCTATACCTGACATGCTTGAAAGATTTTTTCAATATGATGATACTCCTACGCCTTTCCTGAAGCCCATATAGTTACACTGTTAGCTTGATGATGATAATACTTTTATTTTGAAATAATATGACTCTTTGCTAAATGTCCCCTGTATATGTTCTTGAGATCCTACACTCATCTTGATTCTTCAATACTTCTTCTTGTCTTTCATAACCATGTACACGTCCATGTTGTCCCTAGAACTTCATTAAGCTTACAAGAATAAAACAGACCTAGCTTGTGAATTTTGAATGAACCTTCTGTTGCTACTGTTTGAGTACAACATCATGCTTTGTTCTGCAAAAAAATTAGTATAAAGTTGAAAGCTTATAGAAAGAAGTAATCATGTCATGGACTTTAGAGTAAAACAAGACTGTTAGCTTAGGATTCTGTTAATACCTTTTTAGAGATTTAAATCTGGGTTGTGAATCTGTGATCCTGTTAATACCTTTAGAAGTCCTAATTATAGTTGTTAGTTTGTATCTCTGTTAATATTTTTAGAAGTTCTAACTGTAGTTGTTAATCTACAATTCTATTAATATTCTTTAGAAGTTATAATTGTAATTCTTAATGGTATCTTTGTCAACACCTTTTAAAGAATTCAATTGAAGTGGTTAACCTACATCTCTCTTGATATCCTTTAGAGGTTTCAATTGGAACTGTTAACTTATATACATGCTAGAAGTTAAGACTTAGACTATTAAGGGAATGTGTCTATGCCCAGGAACTTCATAGGTTAAAACCACGCATCTATTCTATTCTTAAGATATAGGATCCAAGTGTTTGGGTTCCTAAGAATAACATGATAATGCCTTTGTCTCTATGTATGTTTGAAGCTGATTTCTTTCGAGCATGCCTAACGTTTTATTCACATCGGATCATATACTTTTGTTAGATTGTGGTTACATTAGGATGATTGGTTGTCTTATGATCCTATAGTACTTTGTATTAACTATTATGGAAAATGTATACATACTTCTGTAGGGCACTTAAACTTGTAGGGAAGAATGAGTGTGAGTATTTAGGGGTATTTGGGAGAAGAGTTTAGTTTCTGTTGAGCTACTCTCCGTGATATAATCACTGCCCTGGGTCTTGAGACCCTTGGGAACTTTGAAGTGCCAGGAGTCCAAAGAGAGCTTTGGCTATAAATGGAACTCTACCCTTAGCCTCTAATCTATTTCCATATATTATTCCTTTTATGTTTAGTGTTTAACGACAACGAAAGGTTTTCAATGTGAATCACTTTGCCATATGTAATCCCCACATTAGTGTAATTCTCATAATTTAAGTTACCATTGATTGTTATAATTTGTTTAGGGCCTTACTAGTTTATTTTATGTATAGTTATATGCATAGGATAGAATATCTAATGACCTTCTTTCTTTTTTGAACATGTATTATGATTGGGCCTGCCGAGTTCCCAAAGAACTCAGGCCCAAGTTTTGTACTTGCGTATTTGGGAGGTTTGAAGTTTGCTGCTGTGCGTTCCTGCTATTTGCTGGGCCTGCCTGTTTTTAGGTCCAAAATCATAGTTCATCCTTTCCCTTTACTGCTTTATTGCATTTTGCCGTCCTTATTTCTTACATTTATACAACATTTATCACATTACATTGAATGATTTACTTTACCTCTTTGAATCATGTAGACAATCTAGGCAAGCCCTAAAAGACATAGGATTAAAAAGTGTTAGACTTAGTAATGGATAGTCTTAATTCGTTAATTACACACTGTTTATACTGCTAATCTCTACTAATGATTTTATGAAGTCTTTTGCGATCAAAAAAGCTTTAGCTAAAGGCGATAATCCTCTCTTTTAAAAAATCAAAAGTGGAATCTAAAATTGGTCTTCTAAACTGTGCTTTTCTACAAATTTGAACAAATGCCACCGCCCAGTTAAAAAGGGCTACCAACGATTTCTTCAAATAAAATAAAGTTTGAGAATCAAGGTACATCTTAAACCTGTTTCTTACAATATTTTTACTTCACTAGAGTTGCAAAATAGTCATAATCATTTAAATACAAAGTATTGACACCTTAATCCCTATCTCATATGTTTTATAAACACAAATATTATATTCAATATCTTAAACTCTTTCAATCATATGTACATACAAATATTATCTTCAAAGCTTTTCTAAACCTATGTCCTTAAAAACATGCACACCTTCTTTTCAAGTATTAAGTTTTTAAAATAGATATATAGTGTGGCGCACCTGTAACACTAGTTAAGTAGAGTATACACAACTAGCCTTTTAAACCTAGTCTAAATCCTGTGGAGCTACCTCAGGTAGATTTTAAGGGGTGCCTAACACCTTCCCCTTAAAAGAACAAGAACCCTTACCCAAAATCTCACCGGTTAGCAGACGAATAAAGAAATGACTTCGATAAGTACCCTAGTATACCTTTAAATATTAGGTGGCGGATCGTTTTCATCAACAACAGAGAAATCACAAGTTGAATCTTATTTTGACTCGTGCAAAATAGGATGCAACAAACACCAGCACACCGTGGAGACGAACAATCTCATGAATAAAGATCTGAGCCAGCTGCTCTGAAGAATAGGTAGTCACCAATAGGACGAAATGTGCTAACTTGGTTAGTCTATCCACAATCACCCACACTGTTTCAAATTTCTTCAAAGTCTTTTGGATCCCAACAATGAATTCCATGTAATACATTCCCACTTTCACTAAGGAATCTGAAGTCTCTGAAGCAAACTGCCTGACCTCTGATGCTCGTACTTTACTTGCTGACAGTTCAAGCACCGAGCCACATACTCCACTATATCTTTTTTCATTCTTCTCCACCAATAATGTTGCCTCAAATCCTGATACATCTTAGCGGCACCGGATGAATGGAGTACCGCAAACTGTGGGCCTCCTTAAGAATCAACTCACGCAGCACATCCACGGCACACATATCCGGCCCTGCATCCCCAACACCCTGTCATCTCCAATAGAAACCTCCTTGGCATCGATGTGCTGTAATGTGTCCTTAAGGACAAGCAAATGAGGGTCGTCATACTGACATTCTCTGATGCGCTCACATAAGGAAGACCGAGAAACCACGCAAGCAAGAACCCAGCTAGACTTCGAAACATCCAATCTCACGAACTAGTTGGCCAAGGCCTGAACATCCATGGCTAGTAGCCTCTCTGCTGCTAGTAGATATGTAAAACTACCTATACTCTCCGTCTTTCTACTCAAGGCATCGGCCACCACATTGGCCTTCCAAGATAATACGGAATAGTGATATCATAGTCTTTTAGCAACTCTAACCACCTCAGCTATCGCAAATTAAGATTTTTCTACAGATGCTGGAGACTCCGGTGGTCGGAATAGACTTCATATGGAACACCGTTATATAGTAGCTCCAAATATTAAATGCATGAATAGTTGTTTCCAATTCCAAGTCGTGCACCGGATAATTCTTCTCATAAACCTTCAGCAGCCAAGACGTGTAGGCAATTACCCCTACCGTGCATCAACATCGTGCCAAGCCTAATACGTGATGCGTCACAATATACAGTGTAAGACCTCAAGCCCGTAGGCAACACTAACATTGTGGGGTTGTAGTCAAAGTGGTCTTGAGCCTTTGAAATCTCGCCTTACACTCCTCAGACCATCTGAAAAGAGCACCCTTCTAGGTCAATCTAGTCAAAGGTGCAACAGTGGATAAGAAACCTTCTATAAAACAGCAATAATATCCGGCCAAACCAAGGAAACTCCGAATCTCAGTTGCTGAAGATGGTATTGGCCAACTCTGAACTGCCTCAATCTTCTTTGGATCTACCTTGATCCCCTCACTAGACACCACATGACACAAAAATGCCACCGAATCAAGCCGAATTTACACTTGGATAATTTTCCATATAAATTCTTCTCCCTCAAGGTTTAGAGCATGATCCTCAAGTGCTTCTCATGATCCTCTTGGCTGCGAGAATATACCAAGATATCGTCAACAAACACAATGACGAATGAGTCAAGATATAGCTGGAATACACTGTTCATCAGGTGTATGAATACTGCTAGGGCATTGGTCAACCCAAATAACATCATGAGCAACTTATAGTGACCATACCGAGTCCTGAAGGCAATCATCGGCATATCTGGATCCCGAATCTTCAGCTGATGAAACCCTTACCGCATATCAATCTTTGAGAATACTCTAGCACCCTAAAGCTGGTCGAATAAGTCATCAATTGGTGTAATGGGTACCTGTTCTTCACTATAACCTTGTTGAACTGCTTATAATCAATACACATTCGCATCGAGCCATCTTTCTTCTTCACAAATAGAACCAGAGCTCCCTAAGGTGACATACTAGGCTGGATGAAACCCTTATCAAGGAACTATTGCAGCTATTCCTTTAACTCCTTCAACTTCACTGGTGCCATACGATATGGTGGAATAGAAATGGGTTGAGTGCCCGGCAACAAGTTAATACTAAAATCGATATTTCTATCGAGCGGCTTGCCTGGTAGGTCTGTTGGGAACACAGCTGGGAAATTTCTCACTATCGGAACTAACTCAATTGTAGGAGTATTAGCACTGACATCCCTTACAAAGGCTAGATATGCCTCACACCCCTTATTAACCATCCTCTATGCCTTAAGAAAGGACACAACTCTTCTAAGGAATATAATCAAATGTAGCCCTCCACTCCAACTGCGGAAAACTTGGCATAGCCAGTGTCACAGTCTTGGCGTAGCAATCCAGAATAGCGTGATAGGGCGAGAACCAGTCCATGCCCAAGATCACATCAAATTCTACCATATTGAGTAACACTAGATCAACTCTGGTCTTAAAACCACCAATAACAACTAAATACGATCGATAACCACGATCCACAATAATAGAATCTCCTGCAAACGTGGACACATATACAAGAGAACTAAAATAATCACGAGATATATCCAAATACGGAGCAAAGAAAGATGACACATATGAATAAGTGGATCCCGAATCAAATAAAATCGATGCATCCCTATGAAAAATCAAAACCATATATGTGATGAAAACATCCGATGCAACCGCTTCCATCCTACCAGGAAAAGAAAATTAATGAGTCTGGCCTCCTCCTCTAGGGTGACCTATACCTGCCTTACCTCCACCTCCAGTTGGTGGGGCAGGTAGAGCGGTAAATGGAGCAGCAACCATGGCCTGTGAACCCTGTGGACCTTAAGGAATCTGTGTAGCCTGTGTAGTCTGTGGAGGTGCACTCCTCCTGGGTCTGGGGCAGTCCCTGACCATATGTCCGGTATCATCACACTCAAAACAAGCTCTCGGTGGGCATGGTTACTGAAACTAACCCTGTCCTGGTCGGCTAGATTTACCGCTCAAGGCATCCCGTGCAGGAGGTGCACTAAAAAATAACTGGAAAAAATGGGCGACCTGGGACCTTGGAATAGCAGGAGCAACGCTAGTAGCGGGAAGTGCTGAATGAACTAGGTAGCTCACATAGCCTCAGCCATGATGGGCTGCAACTGGAGCGGGTGCACCACTATATCCTCCCAAATCTCGAGGCTTCTTGGCTTCTCTGTCCTCTCTCTCACGGTCCTGCATATCCTCCAACCTCTACGCGATCTCTATCACATACTGATAGGGAGTATCCGTCTCCAACTCTTAAGCCATGATGAATCTAATACCGTAGTTGAGCCCCACGATGAATCTGCAGACTCGCTCTCTAACTGTAAAAACCAAGTTAGCTGCATGTCAGTACAACTCACTAAATCTGATAGCATACTTTGACACTATCATAGCCCCCTAATGCAGTTGCTCAAACTCTGTGCAGCATGAATTCCGAAGGGTCTGGGGAACAAACTCTCTCAAAAATATCTCTTAAAATTGAGCCCAAGTGAGAGGGGCTGCATCAGCTGGCCTACCCTCCCGATCAATGTGGACCGGTTCTCTGGAGTACAGACCGCGGGAGTCTGAGCTCCTCCCCCAGCCTAAGACGTGGTTGGTGCAAGGGGAATCAATCCCGCCTAGCTAGAGTTTTGAACATGCTGAAGAACTGTGCTAGAGTCTCCTGAAGTCCAAGGGCAATAACAGGCGCCTCGGGTGCCTGTCCTCTAACCAGAGCTATTAGTGGCTTCTTAGTTACTTCTCGGGCATGTGCTCTAGCTGCAGCACGTGCCACTCCTCGGCTTATGCCCCGGCCCCGGCCCCGGCCCCGGCCCCGGCCCCGGCCTCGCACGGCTCTAGCAGAGGGCACGAATGTCGGATCATCGTATCTAGTAATGCATGTCCTCACCATCTGTTAGAGAATAAAAAGACAAAGATTCAGATTTTAAAGTCAACCAATTCGCCCGATAAGGAATCAAAGAAGTAGAATTTTCTAATAGTTCCATAGCCTCTCGAACATAATTAAAGACGTCTTCGTACCAACCTGCAAGACTCTACTAAACTTGCTTATGACTCGTAACACCTCTGAACCTAGAGCTCTGATACCAACTTGTCACGACCCCAAACTCCCACCTTAGGATGTCGTGATGAAACTTACTCTCTAAGACTAGGTAAGCCTAACATATATTCAAAGATAGCAAAAATAATAACTTAAATATCAAATTAAGTTGTTAAATTATCATAATGAACCCCAGTAGATACAACTAAGAAATAACTCTCAAAATCTGGTGGAACTGAGTCATAAGCTCTGCAATGAGTGCACTAAAATTCTCGAAATTCAATGTTGTTTTGAACAGGAATAAATAGTAGAACATCTATAAACAGAGGATGACTTCAAGGCCGAAGAACGCCGAGCAGGTGTACCTTGAAGTACCCAAAAATAGCTAATCAATCACCAGCGTCCAACACGGGCAGATGTACCTAGATCTGCATAAAAGTGTGCAGAAGCGCAGTATAAGTACAACACAATGATACCCACTAAGTATCAAGTCTAACCTCCGTAGAGTAGTGATGAGGCCAGGTCAAGATACTTACTAGGATAAGAAAACTGAACAGAATATAGCATAGTTTAATAATGGGAAGCGAGGAAGTAACTGACAGATAAGCAGTTCAATAATGTAAGCTAACGACAAAAATTTCAGCGGTAAAGGCAACAAGTGTGAACACATGAGGAAAACACAAGTATTCAAACATGGACAATTACAAGTAAGACAATGAAGAAAACAACAGGAACTGTTCAACCAACAAGCCTCTTCACCATGGAATGTACAACAAGAATCACAACCGGGGTGCCACGCCTCATATTTACATTTCAAAATTTCAATCATAATATCCCTATATCATCGGGTGAGCCTTGTATTTATTTTTGAAACAAATTTTCCGAAATAGCTACACGCGTTTTATCCCCCTTATCTCACCTCACGGCTTCAAGTAATTCCCTTACTAGCAACACGCGTATAAATTCAAACTTTATCTCACTGCATACGTATCAACATCTATCCTTATACCACCCCGCTTGCGTATCAATATCACAATACAATAATCAACTCGCACCACATGAGCTCATATACCACAACACTTTCCAAAATCAACAATACCGATGTTATCACAATATTTAGCCCATGGCTTAATCACAATGTGTACAAGAATCTCAATAGTAATTCTCAACAAGGAAAGATATCTCAACAATTACCAACTTTAACCTCGATGTGATAATGACTTCCACAACTTCAACACCAATAGCTCAACAAGAAGATATTCCACGAAATAACAACTTCAAGTAAGAGTAGTTCAATAATAAAAGGGGTAACAAGACAATGAGGAAGGTAGCAACTTCAACTACACATATAAGAGCAATTACAACAATAAAGGGTATAACAAATGCTAACAACACCAATTAGAGCATGTGAGAGTAAGCTTAACAATAAAAGATGTAACATGTTATAAAAAATTCAAGTAAATGCATGGAAGAAGTCTAAAAGTCTAAACTATACCACATAAAGCCCGTGTACACGTCTTTCACGTAGTACAATTAGTACAAACAACCCAAATCCTAAGGAGTAGTTCCCCACACAAAGTTAGGCAAGATACTTAGCTCAACTAGGCCAATCAAACCTCGAATATAGCTTTTCCTCTAAAATTCACCTCCACGCGGCTCAAATCTAACAAAAAATGACTTATTATCATCAAACAATGCAAGGGAAACCAACTTAATAGATAAAGCTTTGGTCTTTACACAATTCCCAAAAGGTCAACAAAAGTCAACACCAGGCCAGTCTGGTCAAAACCCGGATCCAAGGGTAGATTCCGACTATCCATTACCCCCATGAGTCCATATATGTGTTTTATTTTCAAATCCGAGTCCAAATCGACTCTCAAAACTCAAATCTTCATTTTTCAAAACTCAAATCTCAAATCCTCTTTGATTCTCATAAATTTGATGTTAAATCTATGAAATAATCATGAAATATAGTTGGAAATTGATTAGCATCACTTATACCCAATGTTTGTAGATGAAAATCCCCTATCCAAATCGCCTCTTACCGAGTCTAGGGTTCTGCAATATGAAAAATGCGACTTAATCCCGACATTCCAGCCCTTATGTTCAGTTGTAGATGTCTCAATTGCGACACTTGGTTCGCAATTGCGACCCTCACAATTACAAAGAATTCTCGCAAATGCAGCTACTGTTTGCCTAAGGGCACTTCGCAAATGCGAGCTTTGCAATTTCGAACCATGTTCCCATCGCAAATGCAATAGATTGTGTCGCAATTGCGGCCCTACCCAAGTCTGCCTATGTTCATTGTGATACCTGACCTTCACCTGCTCACTTCGAAATTGCGAGGCTAGTGCTTACAATTGCAACATCAAAGCACAAGCACACCAGGAATCCTGTTTAAGCTCAAAACTATTCTGAAATGCGTCCGAAACTCATCCAAGCCCTCGGGGCTCCAAGAAGAACATCCACACAAGTATAAAAATATCATACGAACTCGCTCCCATTATCAAAAAACAGAAACAACATCTATAACTACGAATCGGACATCAAAACGCATGAATTTCAAAGAAAATTTCAAGAACCTCTAACATTGCAACCAAGCGTCTGAATCCTATCAAATCAACTCCAAATGATACCAAATTTTGCAGACATGTTTTAAATAGTATAACAGACCTATTTCAAGTCCCAAAACTAAATTCTGAACCCGATAGCCAAAAGTCAACCTACAGTCAAACTTGGGGAGTCTTCTAAACCTTAAATTACCAAATTTCAGCAAAACAACACAAATAAACCTACGGACCTCCGAATCTGATTCCAGGCATACACCCAGGTCCAAGATGACGATACAGACCTAACGGATCCATCAAAATACCATTCTGGGGTCATTTTTACAAAAGTCAAACTTGTCAACATTTCTAATTTAAGCTTCTAAACCAAGAACTAAAGGGTTAAAATCAACCCGAAACCTTCCCGGAATGAAACTACCCAACCCCGCAAGTCATAAAGCCACAAATTCAAATGTGTGAAGTGTCAAAAAGGGAAACAAAGTGCAAATACATAAAACGACCGATCAGGTCTTTACAATCCACCACCCCTTAAGATATCCACGTCATGGTTAAGGTAATACCCTCCCATACCCCCTGGTTTTTCTATTCTATCTATGGTAGTAATCGTTTATCTGATAGAAAATGGCTTTGGGATCATTTAGACATCTCTAGGAACTATAGTGGTAGTTGGTTTGTAGGAGGGGACTCCAATGAGTCCTGAAAGCTAAAGATAAGTTTGGGGGAAACTAAATTAACCCAAACAGAAGTAATCTATTCTGGAACTTCCTAAATTCGTGTAAACTAGCTAACCTATGGTAGAAGGGAGTAAATATACCTGGACCAACAAAAGGTATAGAAATAAGAACAACCTAATTCTTGAAAGAATTGGCATGTTTTATGCTAGTGACTCTTGGATTTCGAAGTACCCAGAGGCTACTCTAACCCATTTACCTAGGACCAATTCTGACCATTTCCCCTTACTCATTAGGCTAAATAATGAAACCAACCCTAGAAGTAATAGACCCTTCAATTTGAATCCTTGTGGTATAGCCATCCATCCTACCCCAACCTTGTCCAAGATTCCTTCACCCCTAGTTCCACTCTCATCCAATCAAACTACCAGTGTAAAGAAAGTGCTACCTAGTGGAATAAGAATACTTTTGGTAACATCTTCCATAAGAAGAAAAAACTTATGACTAGATTAACTAGCATCCAGAAATCCCCCTCCTCAACTTGGAAAACAAATTGATAGATGAGCTTGAATCTGTTCTCAAGAATGAAGAGGACTTCTCGAAAGTGAAGTTAAGAATTAGTTGGCTCTCTGATGGAGATTCCAATACCAGATTCTTACACACCTCAACTCTTAATAAGAGAAGACGGAACGAAATCCTTTCTCTTAAGGATGATGCTAGGAATTGGTAACATGATCGGTAGGATATCGAAGAATCTATCCTCAACTATTTCAACTCCCTCTATACATTTTCCTTGACACAATCCCCCATTCTGAAATCTAGCCCAAATAGTCAGGACTACACTCTCTCGAATCTCCAAAAGGACAACCTAGTCGGTCCCTTCCCCCCCCCCCCCCCC
>MCJB01038357.1:23341-66406 GCA_002018475.1 Nicotiana obtusifolia
CCCAAAAGATAGTGAGGTCAAAAAGGCCATTTTTCCTTAAGCCCTTCAAATCTCTAAGTCTTGATGGGTTGCACCCCTTCTTCTACCAAATATACTGGAATATAGAGGGCAAATCTGTCATTGAGTTCTGTAGGAACTCCTTTTAATCCAAAACCATGCACCCTACTATGATGCAACACTATTGTACCTTATTCCAAAATGCCCTAATGCCACTCTGATTAAGAACTTTATACAAATAGGGATCTGCAACACAATTTACAAAATAATAACAAATATTGTAGTCAACATGATCAAAACCTACCTCCTTGATATCATAGGTCCTAGCCAAGCCAGCTTTATTTTCAATAGAAGAGCCTATGATAATGCAATAATAGTCCAATAATACATTAATCACTTCAGAAAAAAAAAAGGAAGGAATGCAAACTTGATCATAAATATTGACCTAGAAAAAAGCGTTTAACAGACTTGAATGGTCCTTTATCATAGATACCCTTCATGCTTTCAACTTCTCCCTTCCCTCATCAATCTTATCCTCTCATGTGTTAGCTCCTCCTCCATCTCCATACTGATCAATGGAGGACAGACTGAGCCTTTCAGACCTGCTAGGGGTATTAGACAAGGAGATCCTATCTCCCCCTACCTCTTTATCATGTGTATGGAGAGACTTTCAAGACTCATTGAGAGAGATGTTGATACCAGGGAATGGTTCCCAATTAGTATCAGCATATTTGACCCCATGATCTCCCTTCTTTTCTTTACTGATGACCTAACTCTCTTTGCAAGAGCCAATGCTAAGAATTATAACACCATCATCAATACCATAAACTCTTTCACTGAAGCTTTTCGACAGAAAATTAACTTAGCTAAATCTCGGGTCTTCTTCTCCTCGTAACTATAAGCCTAAAAAGGTGGCTGCTCACTTCGTCAATCTCTCAATTGAACCCACCATCTTCTTTGACCAATACTAGGCATTCTAATCTTCCACAAGAGGCCAACCAATAGTGATTTCTAATTCACATTGACAACATGCAATCTAAGTAAGATGGTTTGGAACCACTTACATTAACATGATAGGTAGAACTAGGATTGTCTAAGGAGAGGGTATTGAGTTCCTAAGAGTTAAGGGTACGGGGAGGGCACCGATAAGAGGGGTTCCTTAAGAGTTCTTTCGTTAAGGGGATTTAAGGGTACAAGGTAAGGATACTTTTACTGGTACCCTACTAATACCCCTACCGATCCTGGAGGGGGAGGATATTTAAGGGTCCAATACGGGTACTTAGGTGTATTTTAATATTAAAATTTATAAATAAATTTTATTTAAATACAAAGAAACTTTAATGAATGAAAACAATTCAATACATTTATTTCAATACTTATAAAAATAAAATTACATATTTTTTTGAACAATTTACGAAATTTTTCAATAACTTCTATTGGTTCTTTTCTTGAAATTAATAGCATTTGTTCTTTTGCGTCCCTGCTGTCTCCCGTAGATACTATTTCACGTTACGTATCGTTGTCTTCTTGAATTATTTCTAGAAGGCCAAATTTTCTTCTCTTCCAATATTTCCGCAGGTCTTCAGTTCCTTCATCATCGCAAACGTTATTTCTAACAGTTGTTCTAGGAAAACCCAGAAAAGCAGGATTATACGTATCTTGTATGTAATGCCTTAACTCGAACTAGTTAGGATTTGTTTCAAAATGAGAGCCCCCTCCTTAAAATAACAATATTCAATTACGCAGTTATTTTAGCAGTTTAGGAGCCATTTTCAATAATAAATAATTAAAATTATAACAAATAGCAACACAAGTATAACAAAAAAATACAAAAATTAATATGAGTGCTGGAACGTTATTTGCAATGAGAGATAGAGAGAGATAGAGAATTACAGAGATATGAGTATTTTATGTGAAAATTAAAGAATGAAATGAGGTGTTTATAGTTTTAAAATAGGGCAAAAGTGTATTTGAACAAACATAGAGGTTAAAAAAATATAATATAGAGAGTAGGGAGTGTTAGGGGCTAGGGAGGCAAAAGTAGCCATTTTTTACCGTAGCCAACAGCTTACAGCTAATTTTAAAAATAGCTATTGGCTAATGGTGTAAAACAACCACATTTAAATATTTTAAAAAAAAAAAACTTAAGGGTACCAGTTCGGTACCTTAAGTGTACCAACTAGACCGGTACTACGAGTACTTTCTCCGGTGCCCTCTTTATCCCTTTTTCTTTACCCAAATCCCCCAGCCCTACCCTTAATCCGGATCGGTATGGACTAGTACCAGTTCGGGTATTACCCTCCCCTTAGACAGCCTTAGGTAGAACAACCCTAGCAAAAGCTTCCCTGAGTAGTATCCCAAACCATGTTATGCAGTTCACCAAATTACCCTCCCATACCACTAAATTGATCAATAGGATACAGAGGAACTTCATCTGGGGCACCACACCTACTAAGAAAAGAATGAACCTTGTAGGATGTGACAGTGTAACCAAGCCTAAGAATTTGGGATGGTTTGGGCTTGCAAAAAGCTAAGTGCAATAATGGAGCTTTTCATGTAAGACTAGCATGGAGGATTTATCATAACCCATCCTTCCTCTAGGCTAGAGTATTGCGACTGGACACACATACCCAAAAAAACTGAATCTCACGTTTGGAGTGTAAGAATGGAGCTATTCATGCAGGACTAGCATGAAGGATATATCATAACCCATCCTCCCTTTAGGCTAGAGTCCCGATTACTAAACACTGATTTCAGGCACATGTAGTGATGCTGCAGATGGGTTGTTTACAAAGGGGATAGAGTCACTTTCCTTAGTGATGTATGGATTCCAAATAATAACTCTATCAGAAGCATGATTAAAGGCCCCTTCACCACCGATGATCAATCCACTAGGGTGGCCAGTATGTACAGTAATGGTGCTTTGAACGCCTGTTGATACCCAATTTTGCTCTCATATTTTATAAAATATTATATGTACTTTCAAAATATCATTTTTTGCATCATTACTCAATTTAAAAGAGCCAAATAAGTATTTTCTATAATTTTCCATAATTTTTAAAGATTTAAAATTGATTTTCTCGCATTTAAATTATTCAAATATTTATTAATTATCCTTTAAAATTATTTTGTGATGACGTAATCATCCAAATTTATTATTTACACTCACATATATATTTCATAACATTTTTACTTCATTTTATATGATTACATTTGTATTTGTTTTATCTATTTACACAATTTTTACAATAATACCTTCATTTCATACATAATTATATTTATTATATTATTTATGTTAAAATAGTTTTTTTATTTTTATAATGTTAAGATATTATTTTTCAGCATTTTACTTCATAAATAATATTTTTATTATTTATTAATCACTTTTTATAAATTATTTTAAATAATTTTTGCAATTCTAATTTCTTAGCCCAATTCTAAGCTAATTTCAGACCAAATTACAGGCCCAAACACTTATCCCGCTTCATTCAAACCCCTCAGTCCAAACCAAAGACCCTTATTACTCCAACCCGGACGGGACCCGATTGACCTGCCCCATCTCTCTCTTTAAAATTACAGTCGTTGATCTTGAGAGATCCGCGGCACAAGATCAACAACTCACAATACCTCCCCCTTCTCTCCTTATATCCACACAACCCCAAACCCTAACCCATTTTTCCAACCGACCGCCTTTATACACCGTTATCCTCTTCTTCTCCCTTGAAGAAACCCTAGGCGCCTCCTCCTAAATCCCATCTAAATCTGGCTAAGTTATGAAATTCTTTCACGATGTGCTCACCTTATTTACACTATCCCATTATTACTCATATGCTCGTGGTATTACATAGCACTTACCCGATTTTGGCAAGTACCACCTCTCAGAATAAGGCACAATCATCCTCAATCTACAAGATTCAGACCGAAATCCATCTGTATACACCCACAACAAGGTCTTCTGGGTCCGATTCACAGGGATTCTTGGCTAAATTTTGACTATTTCTTAAACTAGGGTTTGTCCGCTTTTACCCATTCTGATTTGGAATAGGCTATGCATGTGATTTTCCTTCCCCCTGCTTGAATTTGATTGATTTTCTTTCCTTGTTCATCTGCTTAATCGACTACTATATAAACCCTTTCCTCACCCCCTATGGTTTTAGCGACTAGTGCTACAACTACTGTTACCACTACTATTTTTCTCTACTCTCATTATTCTATACTTTCTGCACACTTGGTTGTGGCCGACTGAAGGCCAAGGCCACCGGAATTGTCTCTAATTATCTCTCTAGTGCGAGGACTGCTCAAGGCTTATTCAAAGCTCCTGTAAACTCTAATGCACTAGGGGTGTGGAATTCCTATTGTTGTTCTTATTTTGCTACTGGCATTTGTTGATTCTTCTCTGTTTGCTGTTAAATTGGCAAACTGGTAAGTGCTCAAGCTCTCTCAGTTATGTTTCTTCCCTATTTGTGTTCATGCTTTTGAATATCCCTATTATGTGGACTTTTCAAAGCCAAAATGATATTATGCCGACCTTTGTTTGATTTTTCTCTTGTAATTCTTCATCTGGATTTGTCTAATATTGACTGTTTAATATTATATCTTTATGTCTCAATTTAAACGCTTGCCCCGAAACTCTAAGGAATTACAACCTGCCCAGAACTTGTCCTAATAAGTTTCTAAATCCTTTATGTAGGCTCTAATGTTGTTCTTATTTACATTTCCTATGCATTAACCAAACATATGGCTATAAGAACGATAATGTGGTGTTTAGCCAACTCGGTACTCTTTAGTATTGCCTAGATTTCCAATTGAATCCTAATACACTTAGTTTTCTGTATTGTGCATGGTTGACTAGTATAAGTTCTGAAATATGTCTGCTTTGCTTGACCTTAAGTTGGCAATGCCTTCTACTATGATATTTTTGAACTAGGGAAATTTTGTGTTATACTCAGCACAATTAAGATTCTTATTAGTTGAGATAGATCATGCCTATCTACTTGTTTACTATGTGTAATTGTCATTCTCTAACTATGGCTCTATCAAACCTTTCTAACTTACATTCATAGTTTAAAATCCTTTAGACTGATTCTGAACCATGCTCTACCCTAGACTCACTCTGGAAAGCTTAACATGTGCATCTTGTGTGTGTGCTTACCCTGTTAACTCTAAATAGCATGTTTCCTCAACTCTCATAATGTTATGTCTATCTTTAGCATATTCTCACTTGTTTAATGATTTAACCTATGTTATTAGTTTGCCAAGTCAGATTTACCATGTTGAAATTAAGTCCATTGATTCTCCTAGTTCCTGTTCCTGGCTTAATCAAATTTGTCACTCTTGCTTCTGAAATGCCCATATGTTTATGAATCCTGCTAAATGTCACTCAATCCTGTCCCTGTGAGGTGTTGCTTTAGAATTGTTTAGTTCATTTTCATGTGTATAATTTATTTGGTAAAGTGGTCAATATTGTAACTATTGGGATGGATATGAGTCCATGTTTGGATTTGGGCCTTATATTCAACTGAAAGAGTTTATTGAAGGCCCAGGCAGTGTTGGGTTAGCTCTTCTTGAGTCTACTCTATTTGTTGGGCCTGTAATCATCTCGATTCTGTAATATTTGAGTTTGTTTCTTCTTTTATCTTTGGGCATGTAATAATTTGTAAACAGACAATGGGGATACTAGTGAAAAGGGGTTGGGGTATTATGGTTCTCGCATGAACGGGTAGAAAACTTTCCTATAGGATTTAACTGTCTTGTTTGCTATTCGTTTGATGTGCTCCTATTCTACACACTCGTAGAAATCGTGCCTATAGGAAATCACACACTTCACTTGACCTATCTAATACTTGCACACCACTCAAAGCATGTTAGTTGAAGCATTTGTTATACTTGTTTCCCATGTCCGCTATTGCGAACATTTAGACAGCATGCCTATAGGATGCAGTAACATGTGCTTTACTAGTCTAACTTCCATGTCTATAGGGCTTCAACTAATAAATCAATTAGTCGCTTCTATTGCTTTATGACAATGCTCACCTAGATATCATGATTGTAGGATCTTAATCAATTAGTTGACTACTCTTATTGCTTTGTTGCACTGCCACACTTAGATGACATGCCTAAAGGGATAAAGTATTATAAAATCATATTTTACTGTCAACCATTAGAAATCCTGTCTATAGAATATTGTCGCCCGCTTAAGAAGCATGTTTATAAAATCCCTCTGTTAATCCTGAGCTTTCAAGCAGTGTACCGTCTTATTATGAAAATAATTAAATATCATGTCTATAGGACCTACAATGCCTTTAATCTGCCAATGTGTTGGTCTAAAGCTGCAATGCTTCATATGTAATATTGGAAATTAGAATCACGTAGAAATCATGCATATAGTTTTTAATGACTTAATTCTAAAACTGTCTACTGCCCAATTTGCCCGGGTGCATTTGTTGTTTATGTGTGGAGGTTAACTTGAGCCTTTTATTATCTTTATATGAAGTCCTATATGTTTTGAATATGCGCCTAGTTTTATCATTGTGAGCATCCTAAGTAGAGTCTACAACCACTCAAATAGCAGGTCCAAAGCCTCCTGGATCATAGGCATGGGACGGGTAGTGTACGCATAAGACACAACCTATAATTGCATTAGAGCGTCTTTAAGTAAACAACTTTAACATAGTAATCGGGTAGCAGGAGATGATAGTTTGTGCCCACTGAATAGTATGAGCAACCCTTGCCTCAAGAAAGTTGCGAAGTATTATTTATGTTGCACGGGGTGATCCTTTAGGCTTAAAAAAAAAAGCCCCCCCCCCCCTTTTTATGTTTATTGTTCACACTTAGTCATCGAATATAGACTTATTAGGTTGTACCTTGTACCTTGTATTGATTATCTATGTAGTTTATTTGTTTCCCAATTTCCTTTCCACTTGTTCGCAATAGAACCTTTAAATTCCTTGTCTCTCCTCACTCATATGATCATTTAGGATAATTGTAATTCAATAATTCCACTTAGTGTAAACTTTGGTCTGCACCGACAGTTGTGGACCTCGAAGAGTGCATAACACCTTCTCTTTGAGGCAATTGGAGCCCATACCCGATCTTTATTGACGTTGGCTAGTTAAAACAATGTCATTTGCAAATAGGTGATGTAACGCACCTTAAAATCGTTAGGTGGCGACTCTTCTCTTTAAATACCCATTTAAAGGAGTTGTCACATAACGAAACCACTTTCGAGAGAAAAAAGGGCGTGACAGCATGGCGACTCTGTTTGGGATTTAAACTTGGCTCTTACCATAACGAAGTTGACTTATGTTGATTATTTAATGACAAGTACATCCCTTCCCTTATTTTCCTTTATTTGTTTAAATTTTTATGACATTTATATCCCCTCCCCTTATTTCCCTTTATTTGCTTTAACATGCACATCCTCTCTCTGTTGCCATCATCTTGTTTAAGACTGCTATATCATGTCTCCCTCGTCCCAATCTCCCTATTTGCTTCATTTATTTACTTTCCTGCATGTTTTCATAAGTTAAACTGACTTCTCTCTTTTGTCTTTCCCTTTTTCTTTTCTTTCTCCTGTTTATATTGTTTACCGTTTTTACGCACTTTCATCATGTAAATATTTAGCAACGTGTTAGTATTTTTGCATAAAGCATGCTCCTAGCATCATAATCCACTCGTGCTTATTATCAACATAGCGGCGCTTGATCGCTTTCCTAAAAAACACCCTTCTAAACCAAAAAGGCTTATTTGCGGTAGATTAGTCGATCAGCGGTGTAGTCGAAGGTCCCATGCCTTTCCCTCTCAAGTTATCCACTTGAGATCTCCAGTCTAGACCTTTCTAGAAACCACACTCTGATTTGAAATGTACATGCATCAAGTCAAACTTAGTTCGGATTGAGACGTCATTGACGCCTCAACACACTTAGATAAACCTTGTCCGAAGTCCAACGGGATCCCCATAATCCCAAAGGAAACCATCATATTATGTGCATTACTTGGAGAAAACATGCTAACATGTTGATCATTATTGCGAAATAGTCAAATCTGGAGGGGGAAAGGGCTAACTTTTATTTGTTTGCAAAAAATGAAGCACGAAATCCCCAGTTTCGGCATGGTCCAGAATATCCCGCCTCTGCTAATTGACTGGTGGAACGACCTTGCACCCTGTGACAAAAACCATGTGAGGAGGGTACTGGGTAACCTGTATCCTTGCTAAACATTCAACCAAACATGGGATTGATAGAGGCTGCTACCATGTTCTGGGATGAGATGAGAGCTACTTTTTGATTTGGCAATATAGAAATGATTCCTCCCCTTGAAGAAATAGGGGGTTTCGCCAAGTTACCATGGGATAATCCAAGACTATTGGTGCCAAAAATCGCACTCCACGCGATTTTCTGAAAATGTTGGGTTTTAAGAAGAATGATGAACTGGTCTATCTGAAGAAATCATACATCCCCTTTGAATTCTTATATGAGCATTATGGGTATAGCAAATCATATTTCCTTCATCATTAAGAGCTAGCCATTACCTTTTTGGGATGGGTGCACCGCCGGGTATATGTCTTCATAGTCTGTTTGTTGGAATTGTTGATCTTTCCAATGCAAGGGGGGAGGATTCATACTCGCTTAGCCATGGTCGCCAGGACCTCAATGGAGGTATCGAGGGGTAGAAGTACACTTTCATCCCCATGATTGTAGTTGAGATGTACTGTGCTCTGGATCAGTGAAAGCATGGGTTCGGACACTTCGAGGGTTGTAATCTATTGCTATAAGTTTGGCTGCTCGAACACTTTTAGAGAGGTGATTATCGCCAAAAGCTTCTGCGAAGGCCACTGAATTACTACATAGCCAATCATCATCCAAAGAAGTTGACATTCATTCCAAATAGGTTTGCAAAGCCTGGAAATGTTGTAGGCTAGGTGCATTTCTTTAGTAATCTGACAGACAAGCAAGTGCATTAGATGTTTGAATGGTTTCCTAGTAGTGAGATCATCATCAGGTCCAAAGGAACCACTCACTTAGTACTGATCGGGCTGCGGGCATCTACCCTTACGCTCCTATAAAGGTAATAAGGAAAGCTGGAAGGAAACAAGTTATACCTCAGGTTTCCAACATGGTTCAGTATAAAGCAGATTTAAAAACAGATGTCATCCCATTCAAGTTTGAAGCCTAACACATGTGGAACCAAAAGATAATCGTGGAGGGAGAGACTATTGAGCCACACAGGTATCAAGTCTATCATATGTACTACTATCACTCATGGTTGGAGGACGACGTAGTCGGGGACGTCAAACCAGGGGGTCAATCTAAAAGATAGGATCATAGATGAGGTGGCTGAGGCACAGGTAAAGTACAAGAGGCTACAAAAAAGGGTGTTCCAGTCTGAAGTTAAACATCTAGAGTAGCATAAGGTGGATATGAAAGCGATCAGAAAATGGAGGGAAATTTCAAATAATTAGACAGAAAGGTTAGAACATCTAGAGCAAGGACTGATGGAGCTAGAGGGGAAGATGAGAAAGAGGCTTTGGGATTATCAAGGCATGGATCCGGATGAAGGAGGGAAGTTAGAAATGGCGTACTTGATACTCGACATGCGTGATTTGGGAAACGTGATTGATGGAGTCAAGAGAGCCAAGCATGGAGAAGGTCCTTCAGGAACCAAGTAGACTAGGATATAATGTTCTTTACTGCTTTCTAGATTAGATTAGATTTTGATGTAATAAGGCTTGATGCCATTAGTGACTGTATAATTATTATTTTTTGATTTAGTGAAGATGGATTTGGCTTATTTTTGCATTAATGGGATGAAGCAAACGTTGGCATGAATTTTCTCCAAGTCTATATGTCGCTTAGACCTACCTCAGGCACAATGAGGTCCCCAAATTAGGAAGCGAATTATTGCATGACCTTATGCGATACATGCTTAAATAATGCAAACTCTCTTTTACTTCGTCTTACTAACTTGATTACCTTTTGCTTTTTATTTTGATTACTCTCATTCCCAAAGGTTGGTTCGTGCATTCTGGCATCATCAGCTTATCACACCCGATCAAGAGGTCCTCCACCTCCCCCTCCACCTAGCGACCCGAAAAGCAAAAACAAAGGCAAAGGGAAGATGGATGATCTAAGTGGTAACTGAAAGACAATGATACCGTGGCAGAGAATGTTGAAACAAGAAGTACGCCAAGACAGAATGAGTTGGTCTTACGTTTGGAACAAAAAATCTTGGAGCTACAAGTGAGATTGAGCAGGTCCAAAATCTAGCAAACCTCTCCCTTGCTCTAAATGTCCCTTACATCAACAAGAAAGACACAACCACTCAGAATAAAACACCACTACAATACACCTAAAACCAAAATCCACTACCCATAGCTCTACAAACTCTCCCGCACCTCCTCAAAAACTTAACCCCCCACCAGTGCAAACCCCCCAAGTTCGAGATGTTTGATAGCATTGGTGATCCTAAGGTACATCTGAGAACCTACTGTGACAAGCTTGTGGGAATGGGTACGTCACCCATAGCACAACTGTATAAGAGACTAAAGGTTGTTGGATAAGTCACCCTCATTCCTGTTGTTGCTGTTGAGAACCCTTCATAGTGGGTTAACCCCAAAAAAACTTGTGCCTATCATTCAGGCATGAAGGGTCATACCATTGAGAAATGTCGCATGTTGAAGGACAAAATTCAGACACTGATCGACACCAAGGTTATACAAGCAAAGAAAGTCACGCCAAATGTCTGTAATAACCCTCTCCCAGATCATATGGGCGAGGGAGTGAATGTGATAGAAACTAATGAGGAATAGGATCAGGAGGGATCCATTGGACTTATTCGAGAGGGGGATGCTCCTAAAACATCTCTTGTTGCGGAGACAAGAAGAAAAGGAAAAGCCAAAATGGAAGAGACAGGTGTTGCGCAAGGTATGACCAGAACTGGCAGAGTTTATACACCTAAGAATCTTAGAGGAACAAGCAAAGAAACTATATCTAGGCCACCTGTCATTGAGACTGGCACCGATGATCTTTGGAGAAAGGTACAGGAAAGAGAGTACTATGTTGTTGATCAACTGAACAAGACTCCTACCCAGATATCCATCTAGTCGTTGTTGCAAAATTCAGATGCGCACAAGAATGTGTTGATGAAAGTATTGAGTGAAGCTTATGTGCCCGCCGGTAACAGTAGTGGGGAGATGGCCAATATTGTAGGACAGGTACTAGAGAGTCACAAAACTACCTTCCATGAAGATGAGCTACCGCCAGAAGGGTTAAACCACAACAAAGCATTGCACGTCACTGCAATTTGAAGAAAAGTTCATTGCTAGGGTACTGATAGATGGAGGCTCGAGCCTGAACATATGCCCGCTGACCACTTTGAAAAGACTGGGTAAAGGCCTGCACGAGATACGGATGGGAAGCATGAATGTGAAAGCATTCGATGGATCTCAGGGAGCCACTATTGGAGAAATCAACCTTGATCTATAGATGGGCCTGACCCGATTTGATGTTGAATTTCAAGTACTAGACATATTTGCCACCTACAACTTGTTATTGGGGCGACCATGGATACACGCAGCTGGGGCAGTTGCTTCTACTCTGCACCAAGCTTTAAAGTTCGAGTGGAATCATCAAGAGGTAATTATTCACGGAGATGGAAGCAACCCTATCTACACCAACCAGACTGTGCCAGTCATCGAAAACAGGAGAAAATTGGGAAGAGAAACTACCACCGCATTGAGCGAGTAAATGAAATTGAGAAGGATCGATAGTGGAGCAACAAGATAGAAAGCATATTGATGTGGTTAGGGTATGAACCAGGAAAGGGTCTTGGCCGAAAGCTTCAAAGGATCACAGAACCCATACGACATCATGACATAACCTTTGGTCTCGGGTATGAATATACTGTGCAAGAATACAGGATTGAACACTGCCGTGGCATACCGATTACTAGCCGTTGGAACAACCCATACTATTGGTGCACCAAACATTCCAACAGACTGATGTAATTTGGGATCCGAGGAAGACGAGCTTTTGGCCGATACGAGGAAGCTCTTTCTGGACGAGGAAGATATGGACTGCAGTGGAATTGTAGAGGAGGAGGAGGAAGTCCTTACCATTCAGGCAGTGGGAGAAGGAGCCGCTCCCAAGAACTGGACTACTGCACCATCCCATGCTCGCCGAGTACCTGGGTAGCCTTGGCAGAATTAGCATGATTTATTTTAAAATTGTTTTGGGCATTTAAGACATTTTCAATACTTTGTTTTGAAATAATTACTCGAGCCATCAATTTGTACTAGTTGAAAATATTAAGTTTTATTAATGCTTATTTCTTTTTATTTTATTTATTATTATTATCTTTCTACATTCTTTTCAGCGTAATTATTACATATCCTAATGAACCTACGACTGTGACATGTAATGAGACAACGGAACACAAGGAAAGTGATTCAGAAGATTTGGAAGATAAAATAATACCTGAGGAAATTGTCAAAGAAGTAGAGAATTTTGAGAACAAACCAAAGTCCAATTTGAAAGAAACTGAGGCAGTTAACTTAGGAGATTCTGAAACAGTCAAGGAAACTAGCATAAGCATTCATCTATCACCTCCAGAGAAGGAAGAGTATACCAGGTTTCTAAAGGAATATAAGGACATTTTTGCATGGTCCTACGACGACATGACTGGGTTAAGCACATCCATAGTAGCTCACAAGCTACCTACCAACCCCATGTGTCCGCCGGTAAAGCAGAAGCTCAAGAAATTCAAGTAAGATATGAGTCTGAAGATAAAGGAAGAGGTTACCATGCAAATCAAAGCCAAGGTCCTTCGAGTGGTCGAGTACCCAACCTGGCTAGCCAACATTGTTCTAGTTCCAAAAAAGGATGTGAAGGTCAAGGTGTGCGTTGACTATCGAGATATTAACAGAGCAAGTCCAAAGGATGATTTCCTGTTGCCCAACATACACATACTGGTCGAAAACTGTGCCAAGCATGAACTCCAATCATTTGTGGATTGCTTCACAGGATATCACCAGATTTGGATGGATGAAGGAGATGCCGAGAAGACAGCCTTCATCATGCCATGGGAGATATATTGTTACAAAAATGTCATTTGATCTGAAGAATGTTGGAGCTACCTACATGAGGTCCATGACGACTCTTTTCTACGACATAATACACAAGGAAATAGAGGTGTACGTGGACAATGTTATCATCAAATGTAAGAGAAGTTTGGATCACATAGCAGACCTAAGGAAGTTTTTCGAACGGCTTCAAAAATACAATTTGAAGTTGAATCCTGCAAAATGTGCTTTCGGAGTCCCTGCTAGGAATTTGCTGGGTTTCATCGTTAATCGTCGCGGTATTGAGCTAGACCTGTCAAAAATTAAAGCTATTCAGGACTTGCCAACGCCAAAGAACAAGAAGCATGTGATGAGTTTTCTAGGACGCCTCAATTACATCAGCTGTTTTATAGCACAGTCGATGGTGATATGTGAGTCGATCTTCAAAATGTTGAGTAAAGATGTTGCGACGAGATGGACCGAAGAATGTCAAAAGGTTTTTGACAAAATCAAGGAGTACTTGTCTAAACCGCCCGTGTTGGTCCTGCCAGAGCCATGAAGACCTTTGTTGTTGTATCTATTTGGGTTGGATGGAGCCTTTGGTTGCGTCCTGGGGCAACATGATGAAACTACGAGGCCCGGTACTCTTTATTGGAGCGCACCTATTGTGCTTTGACATGGATAGCCCTGAAATTAAGACACTACTTCTGCGCATACACTACATATCTCATATCAAGGATGGTCCACTGAAATACATATTTCAGAAACCCATGCCTATGGGTAAGTTAGCAAAGTGGCACATATTGTTAAGTGAGTTTGACATCATCTATATGACTCAGAAGGCTGTAAGGGGCAAGCATTGGCCGATCACTTGGTAGAGAACCCCGTAGACGGAGAATACGAACCATTAAAGACGTATTTTCCCGACGAGGAAGTGTTGTTTGTAGGTGAAGATATTGCCAAAACAAATAGCGGTTGGAGGATGTTTTTCGATGGAGCAGCAAACTTCAAGCAAGTGGGCATCAGAGCTGTTTTAGTATCAGAAACCTGTCAACATTATCTGGTATCCGCAAAGCTTAGGTTCTCATGAACCAACAATATGGCGGAATATGAGGCTTACATCTTGGGACTTAGATTGTCCATCGACATGAATGTTCAGGAGTTGTTGGTAATCGAAGATTCAGATTTATTGGTACACCAAGTACTAGGAGAATGGGCTACCAAAAACACTAAAATATTGCCATACCTACATTGTGTGCAAGATTTGATCAAGAGGTTCACAAAGATAGAATTCAAACATGTTCCAAGGATTCATAACGAGTTTGCAGATGCATTGGCTACCTTGTCCTCCATGATACAACATCCAGAAAAGAATTTCATCGATCCTATCCTGATTGAGATTCGTAAGCAGCCAGCTTATTGTGCTCGTTTTGAAGAAGATTTTGACGGAAATCCATGGTTCCACAATATAAAGGAGTATTTGGAGAAAGGAGAACACCCAAAAAATGCTACACACACTCAGAAGCGCACGCTTCGAAGATTGGCCAACCCTTTCTTTCAGAGCGGAGGAATTCTGTATAGAAGGACTCCTGACTTGGGTTTGCTGTGATGTGTCAATGCCAAGGAGGCATCTATATTGCTCGAAGAAATACACGGCGGAACCTGCGGAGCTCATATGAACAGTTTCGTTCTGGCCAAGAAATATTTAGGGCAAGGTATTTCTGGATGACTATGGAGACAGACTGCATCAAGTATGTACAGAAGTGCGACCAATGCCAGGTGCACACTGATATGATACGAGTGTTGCTAACGAACTCAATGCAACGAGTTAACCCTGGCCTTTCTTTTCCTGGGGCATGGATGTCATCGAACCAATTGAACCCACTGCTTCAAACGGACACAGGTTCATTTTGGTAGCTATAGACTACTTCACAAAATGGGTTGAAGTCGCTTCCTACAAGGCCATGACTAAGAAGGTTGTAGCGGATTTCGTTCCAGATCGTATTGTTTGTCAATTTGGAGTACCCGAGTCAATTATTATCGACAATGCCACCAATCTCAACAGTGTCTGATAAAAGCCATGTGTGAAACATTCAAGATCAAGCACAAAAATTCTATAGCATATAGGCCGTAGATGAATGGAGCCATGGAAGCTGCCAATAAGAACATCAAGAAGATATTAACGAAGATGGTAGATCACTACAAGCAGTGGCATGAGAAGCTACCATTTGCTTTGCTCGGGTACCGCACCACAGTTTGTACGTCAACCAGGGCAACCCCCTATCTACTGTTCTACGATACTGAAATTGTTATACCTGCCGATGTGGAGATTTTTTTCCTAAGAACCATTGAGGCCGAGCTCAGCGTTACGGAATGGATACGGAGCTAGTATGAGCAATTGGCTCTTTGATGGTAAGAGGATGAACACAGTGTGTCATAGCCAACTTTACTAGAATAGAATAGCGAGGGCTTTCAACAAAAAGGTTAGAGCGAGGCAATTCACACCGGGGCAATTGGTGTTGAAACGGATCTTCTCGCATCAGCACGAAGCAAAAGGGAAATTCTCATCTAACTGGCAAGGCCCTTACATGGCTCATCGAGTACTGACAGGATGAGAACTTATACTCACAGATATGGATGGAGAAATATGGCAAAAACATATCAATTCAGATGCAGTCAAGAGATATTATGTTTAAGATTATGTTTGCACTTTCTATTTGATGTAACCTGAACTATGCTTGACTTGATTCCCATTTAAGAGGGGATACGTAGGCAGCTCTATGGGTTCGGTCACATCATAATAAAATCTTCATTATATTGTCTAAGCATTGCCTCCATTATTGCATAAGGCTAAACGCTGCCTTCCCTTGCATGAGACTAAGAATTGTCTCCATTACATTGCATGAGGCTAAGCACTGCCTTTATCATTGCATAAGGCTAAATGTTGCCTTTATCTGCATGACACTAAGCATTATCTCCATTACATTACATGAGGCTAAGCATGGCTCCATTATCATATAAGGCCAAGCACTGCCTTCCTTTGCATGAGACTAAGCATTGTCTCCATTACATTGCATGAGGCTAAGCATTGCCTCCATTATTGCATAAGGCTAAACGCTGCTTCCCTTGCATGAGACTAAGCACTGTCTCCATCACACTGCATGAGGCTAACTACTGCCTCAATTACTGCATGAGACTAAACACTATCTCTATGCATGAAGCTATGCGCTGCCTCCATTATTGCATAAGGCTAAGCACTGCTTTCCTTTGCATGAGACTAAACACTGTCTCCATGCATGAGGCTAAGCACTGCCTCCATTATTGCATAAGGCTAAGCACTTCTTTCCTTTGCATGAGACTAAGCACTGTCTCCATTATGTTGCATGAGGCTAAGTATTGCCTTCATTATTGCATAAGGCTAAGTGTTGCCTTGTCTCTTTCTCGCTTACAACTAAGCATCAGTTGCTCCCTCTATCAAACGATTGACATCTCCGCATCTTTGCATTTCATGGGCTAAAACATCGCCACATCGTCCAAAGGAGTCATAGTTTGAAGGCATCATCCTCATAGCCCGAAAGACATCATGCCATTGCCTGAGGATCTCTCAAAACTACACATCATTATTCAAAGGCGTCATAGTCCAGAAGCACCATCTCATGGCCTGAGGACACCATTTCATAGTGTGCAAATCCCTTATGTACGCTTCATGGACCAGGACGTCATGGTCTAAGGACATTATCCTCATCGTCCAAAGACAACTCTCATGGTCCGAAGGGAATTTGCATCATGTTTAAACTTTTGCAACAACCCATATATATATTCGCGTGCATCGTGTCTTAAGTTTTGCAGGTAATTGTAGAGGAAACCGTTCTACAAACGGGAGCAATTCTCGCTCCGATTTCCGTTCGCAACGTTCACATCCTTTGACTATCTCAAACGTAATCAACGACCGGCAATTGATTACTCTTTGTTCCGTAACAACCCAATCATTTATCTCCGATATCCGTAAACATCGAAGTTTGCATTCATAGCTCCACCCAAAATTATCTGTTATTCATGGCACTATCCTATCCAGGAGATCCTTTTTCGAAGTACACGAGCACTCTTATAACAACTCCATCGGTTTTTGTTCGCCGTTAGATCTAGAACTACACGCAGCCTGATTCCTGTAACACAGGGATATGTAGGCAACTCAAGAACCAGGGTTCAGCCCCTATTTTTTCAAAAACATATCATCCTTACTCATTTCGGACAAAATTGGTCATCATTTTCTTAATCTGACAACTCTTTCATCATTCCACGGTAAAGAGGGACAGCTGTTGATACCTAATTTTGCCTTCATATTTTACAAAATATTATATGTACCTTCAAAAGATCCTTTTTTTGCATCATTACTCAATTTACAAGAGCCAATAAGTATTTCTATAATTTTCCATAATTTCTAAAGCTTTAAAATTGAGTTTCTCGTATTTAAATTGTTCAAATATTTATGAATTATCCTTTCAAATTATTTTGTGATGAAATAATCATCAAAATTTATTATTTACACCCACATATAAGTTTTATAAAATTTTTACTTTATGTCATATGATTACATTTGTATTTTATTGATCTATTTACACAATTTTAGCAATAATAGCCTACATTCTATGCATAATTATATTTAATACATTATTTATGTTAGAATAACATTTTTATATTTTTATAATATTAAGATATTATTTTTCAGTAATTTACTGCATAAATAATATTGTTATTATTTATTAATCACTTTTATAAATTATTTTAAATAATTTTCGCATATTTAATTTCATACCCAATTCAAAGCTAATTTGGGACCAAATTACAGGCCCAAACACTTATCCCACTTCATTCAATCCCCCCAGCCCAAACCAAAGACCCTTGTTACTCTAATCATGACGGGACCCGACTGACCCGCCCCATCTCTCTCTTTAAAATCACAGCCGTTGATCTCTCAAGATCAACGGCTCACAATACCTCCCCCTTCTCTCCTTATAACCGCACAACCCCAAACCCTAACCTATTTCTTCCAACAGCCGCCCTTATACATCCTTATCCTCTTCTTCTCCCTTGAAGAAAACCCCAGCCGCCTCCTCCCAAATCCCCTCTAAATATGGCTAAGTTTTGGAATTCTTCATGATCTGCTTACCTTATTTACTCATATGCTCATGGTATTACATAGCACTTACCCGATTTTGGCAAGTACCACCTCTCAGAATAAGGTACAATCATCCTCAATCTACAAGATTCAAACCGAAATCCGTCTGTATACACCCACAACAAGGTCGTCTGGGTCCGATTCACCGGGATTCTTGGCTAAATTTTGACTATTTATCAAACTATGGTTTTTCCGATTTTTGCCCATTCTGATTTGGAATAGGCTATGTATGTGATTTTCCTTCCCCCTACTTGAACTTGATTGATTTTCTTTCCTTGTTTGTTTGCTTAATCGACTACTATATAAACCCTTTCCCCATCTCCCCTAAGGTTTTAATGACTACTGCTACAACTACTGTTTCCATTACTATTATTCTCTATTCTCATTCTTCTATACTTTCTGCCCTCTTGGTTGTGGCTGGCTGAAATCCAAGGCCACCAGAATTGTCTCTAATTACCTCTCTAGTGCGAGCACTGCTCGGGGCTCGTTCGAAGCTCCTGTGAACTCTGACGCACTATGGGTGTGGATTCCTGTTGCTATTCTTATTTTGCTACTGGAATTTGGTGGTTCTTCTTTATTTGCCATTAAATTTGCAAACTGGTAAATGCTCAAGCTCTCTCAGTTATGTTTCTTCCCTATTTGTGTTCATGCTTCTGAATATCCCTGTTATGTGGGATTTTCAAAGCCAATATGATATTATGCTGACCTTTGTTTTATATTTCTCTTGTAATTCTTTTTCTGGATTTGTGTAAGTTATCATGATTAGATGATTTTCTGGTTTGTCACACTTGTTCGAATTTGTTGTGCTTATGAATGCCTAATCTCTCACATTGATTGTTGAATGTTGTATCTTTATGTCTCAATTTGAACGCTTGCGCAGCATGCCCAGAAAGCTTAACATGTGCATCTTGTGTGTGTGCTTACCATGCTAACTCGAAATAGCATTTTTCCTCAACTCTTATAATGTTATGTCTATCTTTAGCATGCTCTCACCTGGTTAATGATTTAACCTATGTTATTAGTTTGCCATGTCAAATTTACCATGTTGAAATTAAGTCTATTGATCATCCTAGTTCATGTCCCTGGCTTAATCAAATTTGTCACTCTTGCTTCTGAAATGCCCTTATGTTTATGAATCCTGCTAAATGTCACTCAATCTTGTCTCTATGAGGTATTGCTTTAGAACTGTTTAGGTTATTTCCATGTGTGTTCCATTCATTTATTTGGTAAAGTGGTCAATATTGTAGCTATTGGGATGGATATGAGTCCATGTGTGGCTTTGGATTGTGTAAATGGACATACTCTCCTGTTCTGGGAAGTGTTTGGATCTGGGCCTTATATTCAAGTGAAAGAGTCTGTTGAAGGCCCAGGTAGTGCTGGGTTAGCTCTTCTTGAGTCTGCTCTATTTGTTGGGCCTGTAATCATCTCGATTATGTAACATTTGGGTTTGTTTCTTCTTTTATCTTTGGGCATGTAATATTTTGTAAACAAATGATGGAGAGATTAGTGAAAAGGGGTTGGGTATTCTGATTCTCCCATGAACGGGTAGAAAACCTGCCTATAGGATTTAACAATCTTGTTTGCTATTCGTTTGATGTGCTCCTATTCTACACACTCATAGAAATCATGCCTATAGAAAATCACACACTTCACTTGGCCTGTCTAATACTTGCACACCACTCAAAGCATGTTAGTTTAATCATTTGCTATACTTGTTTCCCATGTCCACTATTACGAACATTTAGACAACATGCCTATAGGATGCAATAACATGTGCTTCGCTAGTCTAAATGACATGTCTATAGGGCTTCAACTAATCAATCAATCAACCGCTTCTATTGCTTTATCACACTGCTCACCTAGATATTATGACTGTAGGATATTAATCAATTAATTGATTACTCTTGCTGCTTCATTGTACTGTCACACTTAGATGACATGCATATAGGGATAAAGTATTATAAAATCAGATTATATTGTCAACCATTAGAAATACTGTCTATAGGATACTGTCGCCTGCTTAAGAAGCATGTTTATAAAATCAGCGCTGTTAATCCTGAGCTTTCAAACAGTGTACCACCTCATTATGCAAACAATTAGAGATCATGTTTATAGGACCTACAATGCCTTTAATCTGCCAATGTGTTAGTCTAAAGCTACAATGTTGCATATGTATACTAGAAATTACATAGAAATCATACTTATAGGACTTAATGACTTAATCCTAAAATTGTCTACTACATCTGTCCGTGTGCATTTGCTGTTTATGTGTGGAGGTTAACTTGAGCATTTTATTGTCTTTATGTAAAATCCTATATAATTTGAACGTGCGCCTAGTTTTATCATTTTGAGCATCCTAAGTAGAGTCTAGAACCATCCAAATAGCAGGTCCAAAGCCTCCTGGACCATAGGTATAGGAGGGGTAGTGCACGCATAGTACACGACCTAAAATTGAATTAGAGTGCATTTAAGTAAATAATTTTAACATAGTAATCGGGTAGCAAGAGATGATAGTCTGTGCCCGCTGAATAATATGAGCAACCCCTACCTCGAGTGAGTTGTGAAGTATTATTTATGTTGCACCGGATGATCCTTTAGGCTAAGAAACTTAGAATCCCCTGCCCCTCCTTTATATGTTTATTGTTTACACTTAATTATCAAACTTTACACTTGTTCACAATAGAAACTTTAGATTCCTTGTCTCATCTCACTCATATGATCATTTAGGATAATTGTAATCTAATAATTTCACATAGTGTAAACTTTGGCCTGGACCCACAGTTGTGGACCTCGAAGAGTGCCCAACACCTTCTCTTTGAGTTAATTTGAGCCCGATCTTTGGTGACGTTCACTAGTTAAAATAATGTCATTTACAAATGGGTGCCCTAACGCACCTTAAAATCGTTAGGTGGCGACTCTTCTCTTTTAATACACATTTAAAAGAGTTATCACATGTTGAAACCCCCGCTTTCCAGAGGAAAAAGGGGCACGACAACGCCTCTATTCTCTTAATCACTGTCCCATATAGCATCATGAACATCATAACCTCCACATTCATCCCAAACAATGTCAATAAGGAAGACAAAATGATCTGGGGCCTAACTAGTAATGGCATTTTCAGTACTAAGTACAGCCTATCTGTTTCTAAGTTCACAAGAAACTCCTTCCACAGGTAGACCCAACAAGAACTTTAAATGGATATGGAAGCTCAAAGTGCCTAATAAGCTCAAAACTTTTTTGTGGATCCTACTCCATGATAGACTTTCTACTGGAGCCTTTTTCCAGAAAATTGATGTCAATTGCAACCCCATGTGTTGTTTCTATTCCATCATCAGTGAAACCATTTTTCATGTCTTCTTTGATTGTCCCAATGTAAGCTTTTCTGGCATAATCTTAGCCTCCTTAGCACCTTTATTTACCCCCAACAGGTCCTCATCTTCACCAGTCAAGCCTGGTCACACACTTGGAACAAGCTTAGGAAAAAACTTTTCAATAACAACTTGTCCTGGAAGGCTATTTTCCCATATTGCTTCTGGCACATATGGCTAACCAGGAACCACAACCTCTTCAATAAAAAGAGAGATCCTATATATGTCCCCAATACTATATCAAAAGACGTTGAATACCACATCTTCACTGATAGGGAGTTAGAGGATATAACCATTCGGTTAAGTGGGAGCCTCCTATTAGGGGGTATTACAAATTAAATATTGATGGTGCCATCGTTAGGTAATCCTGGTATAGGAGGAACATGGGGTATCTTCAGGAATTCTAGTGGAGACTGGGTATTAGGTTACATAGGAAGCCTACCACACACCTCTAACACTCATGCTGAACTAATTGCTCTTCTACAGGGACTGCAAACTGCTGAACAAAGGGGCCTCACACCACTGGAAATAGCCACTAACCTTACAGAGGTTATAAGAATGCTTAAATGGGTAATAACACTTATGATCCTATTATCTCTAAATGTGGGTTGCTAATTCAAAAATTAGTTAGGATAGTGATCAAACATAGCTACAGGGAACATAACAGAGTAGCTGATCTTCTAGCAAAGGAAGGAGCCAGAAAGAAAATTTTTGGGAAATTGACTATGCTGGTAGTTCTTCCGATGTTTGCAAATAAAACTTTTTGGGCAGAGATCCTAGGAACTACTTTTGCTAGAACTATTTTGGACTGTAATGTTGATAGCCTTAATACTTTGGCTCAATTTACTTTTGCTAGAACTATTTTAGACTGTAATGTTGATAGCCTTAATACTTTGGCTCAATTTCCGGACTCTACAGGAGACCCTAATATTCTCACTTAGGTATCTATTTCAACAGCTTAACTAGTAATATAATCAACCCCCTTTAACCCCTCCCCCCCCACCCCCCCAAAAAAAAAAATGGTGTTATTGTGCGATGACAGAATAGGACTAGAGATCCATTCCCATAAATTTTTAATAAACATCTAATAATTTTAAGATTTGGATCAACATTTAAATGAACCAAAACTATTTAGAGCATAAATGACGGTAAAAGAGGTATAAACAAATGAATTTAATGAGTTGAAACTTAAATTAAATTATTAAAATTTAGACCTTCCATTAAATTGCAATGAATCGGCATCAGTCACCGTTCAAAGATATCTATAAATTTCATTAAGCTATAATTACATAATCTTAGGACCGTAAGAAAACAATTCATTCATAGACTCTATTCTTGCAATATTTTTACACTTTAGCTGAGACTCCACTGAAGTAGTTATCATTTATCATTGATTTTATTATAAAATATGAAAATTTCCTACCCAGCTGAAAATTCCAAGAGTTTTCATAATGGCAAAGCGAAAAGAAAATCGGTTGAGCACAAGTCCCGTTAATCCAAATTAATGAAATAATTTTTAAAATATTTTTTCATGAGAAATAAAAATGTAACCAAAATTAATTTTCAAAAGGCATTTTCACAAAGAAGTCGTTTCCTCATTTTTCTCATAGTTGGTTACCAAAAAATGCTTTCAAGGAAAACATGAAAGTAACTACCAATTACACTTGCCTTTTCAAATAAAAATTTTGGGAGCTGTTAAGTAGAGCGAGTTTAGCCAAGTTCAAGCAATCTTAGTAGTTAGAGGCTGCTATTTCTAACTTCTCTACGAACTTTCATCTCTTCACTTCATTAATTTTAACCCTTTCGCAACAACTTCTCTTTCCTCCCTTTTTTTTTTTTTTTTTTTTTTTAAAGTATTTACAACTTTTATAATCTAATGTGTATTGTGGTGGCTCCCTGCTACAGAGTTGAAACAATTAAAAAGTGGTAGCATGTTAGGACTTGTGTGGAATTTTTGGAAATGGCTGCTGTACTGTTTTGTATTACTAAGCCTATCTGGAAACAGTGAGAGCTTATCATCAGCTTGTTAACCGGATCTTGATTTGTAAGCTAATAATGGGGGAGAATAATTTAAAGCTTTGGGATATGTTTCATCCTTTTCACATTCATAGCTCTGTTGTCAAGCTTTTATTGGACAAGAAGAAGATACTAAGAAACAGTAATATTTACTTGCGAGTCAATGTGAAAACTTTTATACTATACTTTTATATTATTCTTAACTTAAAGTGCCAGAGTGATGCCCAATGAGGGATCAGGTCAACAAATTACTAGTCAAGATCAAACCTTTATTATATCCTTCGTGGGTGCCTCAATTAATCCAAGTTGGACAGACAATAATATATGAATGATGACCCAAGTCTTGTTAACCCAAATTAGTGACAGAAATAAACTTTTCGAAAATGTTTTTCCATGAGAAGATCATTTCCTAACGAAAGTATGCCTAAAATCATTTTTCAGGAGATGTTTTCATGTGGAAGTCATTTCCTCATTTGTGGTAGTTGGTTAACAAAAAATGTTTTCAAGAAAAAACAGCACTAAAGTAAGTACAGAACACACAAGTACTAGTACTCTACAACTTTCAGCTATTCATTAACTTTAGCAACTTTTCATTCTTTTTTTCTTTTAACATTTAAAACTAATAATATGTAAAGTGTATTGTGGAATATATATCACTGTTACAAGTTCATGCAATTAAAAAATGGTAGCATATTAGAAGTTGGTGCTATACTAATACTAAACATATCTGGAGACAGTGAAACCTTTTTAACCGGATCTTGATTGTAGGCAATGGAGAAAATATTTTAAAACTTTGGGACATATTTCATCCTTTTCACATTCATAGCCCTGTGAATATATTACCAGGATCATATTTTTTTCTACACAGAATTGCCAAAGGGATACTCAATGAAGGATCAGGTCAACTTGTCCAGCTAAGATTTAAAATTTCTTAAGACCAACGTTGATGCCTCAATTGATCCAAGTTGTGATTCCATTGATATACAAGTCTACTACAACTATAATAGTACACGAAGTCTACAAATGTTGTTGCACTAATACATAGAAGAAAGTACCTTTGTTGCTTCAATAAAAGCTCATACATATTTCCTTTATTTCAACTTAAACATATCTTTAGGACTTGTTCTGTATCTCCATTTTGTTCAATGGGGATCTTTCCACCATGTTGTACAGAGGTACTGGAGAAAATGCTGGAAATGGTTTGCGGGAAGCAGCATGATGTTCCAAGAGAAAGCGATTCTAGCAACCAAACCAGTTCCATTAAGATCAAGGGGACAGTTGTATTGAGGAAAAAAAATGTTTTGAACTTCAAGGATGCTGGTTCTGCCTTCCTTGATCGAATGCACGAGCTCTTTGGCAAATGTGTCATCCTACAGCTCATTAGTGCTGTCCATGCTGATCCTGGTAATGTACACTTTCTCCTAGAGCTGAGCAAAGAGACGCAAAGAAACTTGTTAGTTATTATACTTGTAAGATATCATATTCATATATATGGCTATCATTCACGGTGAGAAAACTTGTGTAGAAGGTAAGAGTTTATTAATGAGTACCAAGAAGGTACTTATATGAGTACAACGGAAGAGAGGTCTTCCTTCTATATGTTGAAGGAATTCAACAGATCCAACGAAGAGGCTATGTTAGATACAACATTCTTCCTACACCATAAATAAAGACTCTTACAGCATCTAGATTTTACATTTGCAATGTTATTGCGTTTTATCATTAAAAATAAAACATCTATTATTTGTCTCTAATCAAGTGTTCCAGAATATGCAAGTAGGAACTGCATTCCAATAGTGCTTGCTGCCCCTAGAAAATAGCTGCGCAAACGAGCTGCATAAGGCAAGTTTGATACGTCCTGGCATAACCAATTGACCTCCAAACATTCTCCAAAACATTGACCAAATTTTCCTGGAAAAAGTGCAGTGGAGTAGAAGATGTTCACTGATTCATTAGCCTCTTCACATAGAAAACATCTTCTGCACATAGTAAGACCCCTTTTCTGTAGATTGTCATGGTTCTTCATGAGTGACAATCCAAGTGAAGCAAGCAGCTCTAGAGGGTACAATAGATTTCCAGATTATGTTCCATGGCCAACAGTCATGGACTCCACTCATTTTCCTAAAGAGGCTTTTATAACATGCCTTGACAGTAAACATACCATCATTCTCAACCTTCGACAACAACGAATCAGCCACCTGATCATCAAGAGAGACAGGTTCCAGCATTTGAATTAACTCATTTATGCAATCAATCTCCAGGTCATGCAAGTTCCTTTTTTTGTATGAAATTTTCATCTCCCTGTGGAGTATTAATCACATTAAGTTTCTTGTCAGAGATGATTGCATGAAGATCTAGAAATAGTTCCATTAACGGAGTGTGATCCAGCCACCTATCTGACCGCATCTTCAGTCTCCTGTTGCCAACTTTAAACCCTAACACAGTCCTAAAATTCTTAGCAAAGACTCCTAATATGCTTCCAAACAGATACATCGTACACACCTCTTACACTATTAGTGCGCCACTCCTCATTCTATCCATATTTAATGGTTAATAATATTGTTTCGTACTTCATTGTTAAAATCATTAAACCTTCTGCGCCATTTTAGTACAAACTCTTATTCTGCAGTTTCAAAATTTTTAACTCCCGAACCTCCAGTACCTGAATTCTGAATGCCTGGTTATTCCATTTTCACCAACAAATTTTGCGAAAGCATGCAGCAGAATAAATCTAAAGGTTTTATTTCCCTGGTTTTCTCCCATTTTGAAGCAAAAATACCATAAGAAAACCTAGATAAATCCTTTCTTATACTCAAATAGATATATTCTACGCTGCAGTCATTTATATGTTTGAAATCAAGTAGTTCGTATTAATTTGGAAGCCTTAACGCAATAAATGCAGAATGTATGTTATTCTGTACAGTAACATTGAAGCACAATTTTTTTTTCATTCTTAAAGGAAATGGATCAAAAGGGAAGGTGGGAAAAGCAGCAATATTGGACTGGACATCCAGCAAGACTTGGATATCAGTGGAAGAAGTTACATTCAATATTACATTTGAGTGGGATGAGTCAATAGGAGTTCCTGGTGCTTTCATTATAAAGAACTACCATCATAGCCAGTTTTACCTGAAGACCGTCGCTTTAGAAGATATTCCTAGCCATGGCGAAGTTCATTTCGTCTGCAATTCTTGGGTGTATCCAGCACATCGCTACAAGTACGATCGGGTGTTTTTTAGCAACAAGGTATCCATATTTCTTAACCTTACTCCAGGAATCCATATGATGCCTGCAAAACATAATAATAACTCAACAGGAACTAGCAGAGCTTATTACACTTAATTTCGGAAGAAAGCACTAAGGTTGAGGATGCACTTTAATTTTCTAGGCAAAAAATACATACTGATAGGTTAAACCTAACTGTATGATTTCCAGATACACAAAAAACAAAAATATGCATTCTCAAGTTTAATTAAGATATGTTCCTCTTTAAAATAGTTCCGAACTTCCTGACTTACAGGATTATGATGACAGTCCTAAAGTATGACAAGATAGAAGGCTATGTAAACTCATAACTTTTATACAGATGACAATCAGACTGTCATATCAATCAATCAACTATTCCTCAATCCCAAACTAGTTGAAGTTCTCTAATCTCACATTTATACCTACACTGACATACTAAATCTTAACCAAGTAGTGCGTACAGGATTTAAATTCATACTTATGGATCATGATAGAGACTGAATCTCTAATTTTTGGTGTTATCAGACATACCTGCCATGCGACACACCAGAACGCCTTCGGCCATACAGGAATGAGGAGCTTGTTAATCTTCAGGGTACAGGTTCTGGCAAACTCAAGGAATGGGACAGAGTTTATGACTATGCAGTCTACAATGATTTAGGACATGGTCGACCGGTGCTTGGTGGGAGCAGGGATTATCCATATCCCCGAAGAGGAAGAACAGGCCGTCCACTGACTAAAAGAGGTTAGGCTGCAAACACATTAATGTCATCTTATTTACAGGTGTTGTCTTAGAACCACTAACAGAACATGTTAATAGAGTTAAGTTTGCTGTTACAGATTCTAGCTTAGAGAGCCGGCTGCCACTTCTGAGCTTGAACATTTATGTTCCACGAGATGAACGTTTCAACCATGTGAAATTTGTAGATTTCATTGGATATGGTGCCAAATCAATGGGTCGGGTCATAATTCCACAGATTGCATCTCTCTTAGCCAAACCTTTTAACGAGTTTAACAGCTTCAAACATGTACTAAAAATCTATAAAGGTCGAGTTCCTGATAACTCCAAGGAATGCATGCCATGGGAATTTCTCAAAGGACAACTTCATAAATTTCCAATTCCTCATGTAATTAAAGGTGACTATGTGTTCTCTTTCTGTGTCCCCACAACTAGATTAGCCTCTGAAAGGTGATAAAGCAAATACTAATTTTGAACCCTTTCGGAAAACAAAACAACAGATAATAACTCTGCATGGAGGATAGATGAAGAGTTTGGACGTGAAATGCTGGCCGGAGTCAACCCTGTGATTATCCAACGTCTACAGGTAATATCAACTACAAATCTTTTATCTTTTCTATGTGCTTTTGTACTCTTTGAATGCAAATTACTAAAACACAAAATGCCTATCAGGAATTTCCGCCCACAAGCAAGCTAGATCCTGAAGTATATGGCGACCAGACAAGTAAAATCACAAGGGACCAAATTGAGAAATACATGGATGGACTAACTGTGGATGATGTAATACTCATTCTTTATATATGAACACTAATCATCTGTCTCCATTTTAGATTCTATATATTTTACACTTTTATCTTTTGTGGTCACAGGCAATTAAATATAACAGGCTATTCATCTTAGATTATCATGATGGACTTATGCCTTATCTTAAACGGATTAACTCAACAACCAATAAGATCTATGCTAGTCGGACCCTCCTTTTACTCCAACATGATGGAAAATTGAAGCCACTTGCAATCGAACTGAGCTTACCGCACCCACAAGGAGATAAACATGGTTCCAGCAGTCAAGTATTTACCCCATGTAATGATGAGAGTGCTGAAGGCTATGTCTGGCATCTGGCTAAAGCCTATGTTGCTGTAAATGATTCTGGATATCATCAGCTCGTCAGTCACTGGTGAGCTACTTAACAAAGCAGATGAAAAGGTGCAAACTATAGAAGCAGGTCACCTCTTGAAGTCGCTATATTAATTTTGTTACTCTACTTTGCAGGTTGAATACCCATGCGGCGTTAGAGCCATTTATTATAGCAGCAAACAGACAATTGAGTGTGCTTCATCCAATCTATAAACTTCTACATCCCCACTTCCGCGATACAATGAACATCAATGCTTTGGCTCGTCAGGTCCTCATTAATGCAGGTGGAATACTTGAGTTGACAGTATTTCCATCCAAGTATGCCATGGAAATGTCTTCTTCCATCTATAAGAATTGGGTGTTCACTGAGCAGGCACTCCCTGCAGATCTACTTAAGAGGTAGGCCACTAGTTGTTACAGCTTGAAACTCAATTTCATATCCATCTTGTCCAAGCAATACTCTCAATTATTTTTTAAATTTTTTTTAATTTCAGAGGAGTTGCAGTGCCAGACCCAAGCCAGCCTCATGGCCTTAGACTTCTGATAGAGGATTATCCTTACGCCGTTGATGGACTTGAGATTTGGTCAGCAATTAAAACCTGGGTGCACGAGTATTGTTCATTCTATTACTTAGCGGATGACATGATCCAAGGCGATTCTGAACTTCAATCATGGTGGACAGAAGTTCGCAACGTGGGTCATGGTGACTTGAAAGATGAACCATGGTGGCCTCAGATGCAGACAAGAGCTGAGCTTGTCCAAACATGCACCATAATCATATGGGTGGCTTCTGCTCTTCATGCAGCAGTTAATTTTGGGCAATATCCTTATGCTGGTTATCTCCCAAATCGCCCAACCATAAGCCGGCGCTTTATGCCAATGCCAGGCACTCCTGAGTATGTTGAGCTTGAGTCAAACCATGAGCGAGCCTACCTAAAGACCATCACAGCCCAGTTCCAAACTCTTCTTGGCATCTCTTTGATAGAGATGTTATCCATGCATTCTTCAGATGAGATTTATCTTGGACAAAGAGATACTCCTGAATGGACTTCTGATAGTCAACCACGACATGCATTTGATGGATTCCGTCACAAACTGGTGGAAATCGAGAACAGAATAATGGATAGAAACAATGACAATACATTGAAGAACCGAAAAGGACCGATACAGATGCCTTATACGTTACTCTACCCAAACGCGTCAGGTGACAAGAGTACTACTGGACTTACTGGAAAGGGAATTCCCAATAGTATCTCAATCTGAAGTCACATGACATAAATGGATTGCTGAATGTGAAATCACACAAGCTGAACATACCAGTCGCAACAAATTTTAGTACAGCTATTTTCTTATTTGAGGAAACCCCTCATTTGATCCTTGCTTCATTAGATCATTATTTCTACTGACAAACCAATTCTTAGACTCACTCATCTTCTTCAGTATATGTTGTCCACATAAAACCCAATTCCTAGAACTGAATTGAAGAGGGAGTCAAAAGATTTCATCACTAATAAGTCAAGAAGAAACGACACGATGGTCATCTTTCTACCTGAGAAACACACCATATCTCGGTAATGTTACAACTCTTATATAGTTATTGTTATCATTTTCATTTTATTTTTGGAATTTTTTCATTGTACATAGCGGGAGGGAAAGGGGAAATGGGGGAGGGTATTGCAAGGTGGGGAATCAAACGCTCACCAACAAGGTGAAAATTCAAGTAGCTAACCAACTGAACTATTAAGATTTCCCTATTATCAGCTTTTGATTTTACACTTTACAAGCTAGAAGCGCACACACTTATACCAACCTAGAGAAAGAGCCAGACAAACACACCAGAGTGATCCTAGAACATAGCATCTGAATTAACAAAAAAAAGGTCATATGTCCAAACAACCCATGATCAGAGAAGAAATTTTGAAACAAGATATATAAAAATAAGGGCAGCCCGGTGCACTCTGTGCGGGGTCTAGAGAGAGCCGAACACATTGGGTCTATTGTTCACAACCTTGCTTTGCATTTTTGCAAGATGTTGTTTTCACTTTGCACAGCTAGAATACATGACTTCCTTTTCACACGACGACAACTCTTACACGTCCCGATAAGATCCCCTTCTTGAAGCAAGACTTATAGAAATTACTTAATGAAAAGTGACAACTTGATTAACTTGTCTTCATAATTCTCATTTTATTATTTCTAGCACGATCACAGTAGGCCACTTACCTAAGAACATTAATAATTACTTAAAGAAAATTGAAAGCTTATTTTTGTACCTTATTTCTTGTCGTCGTTATGGAAGACCTTATTGAATAAACTATAGCAGGACAGAAGGGGAAAAGGAGTCTCGAGACTATCAGTTTGATAGAAATGGCAATTGCTTGTGATAAGATGCCCTTCTTGAAGCAAGACTTATAGCAGTGATGTATTAGCAAACTTTGTTGAATAAAGAAGGAAAGAAACTGTAAACTAAGAAGCGTAGATTGAGGGAGGACAAAATTAATATAGAATTCTACGGATTTCAATTAATAAATTGCTTACACAGCATGCGGGAAAATTATGGTTCCCCAGGAAAGTTGAGATGAATATCCAATCCAATTTGTTACTCATAATTTTAGACAAATCTATTCCAATTTCCCTACCAACATTTAGTTGAGTTAAACACGCTAATATAATTTCAAGGGCATGTGGTATTGCAATACGTTTTTAATAAAGTCATATTGACTGTTGTAAAAGAAACACTTCACATACCTCTTTTCTCAAGTGTTCGAGCATTTTGACATCTTGCCTTTTTTAACCAATCTGCATACAAACTTCACAACTCTGACTCTGAATGCTGCAAATCTTCAATTCAACGTTAGCTAGAATCCAGCGGTAGATAGTTGAGGCGTCTAAACAAATTTTTCATTAATAAGTTAAAAGAGGTGTCTACGTGTTCCAGCCATTGAAACCGGTCTGTTCTGGGTTATGAGAGGGGTTAAAAAAAATAAGTTAAATATTCATATGACTGGAAATACATTGTTTGCTCATACTCTAAACTTCTACTTCTACATATATCAACCTAATTTGACAAATGGGAGCTGTTACAGAAATACTACAATACCGTAGAATGCATGCAGATCTAGTGAAATATTAAATATATTGGGAGAAAAATATCTATGCACCTCTTCCTATGTTTGACGCCTACGATTTTTGTTTTAATTATTTTTGTAATAATTATTTTAACATATTTATCATTAATGAAACGTTTTAATACAAAATTTTATTTAATTTTTGTTTATTATTATTTGAAGATGGAGCTTCAAAACCCTAATAGTGTATAAGGTGGTAATCTTTGCCTTTCTGTTTTTTTGAAATTTTTACATTATATCGTCGCCCAACCAAATAACAGCCACTAAATATGTAATATATCTATTATTAGTGTATAATTTATGTATATTAACTAGCACATATATATATTTTTGACTTAGCAGCCAAATATGTAACTTCCCTTTTTTCTTAGCCTTTTGAATTATCTAGACTTGCAGGCTTGTCGATATAACCTTGCGTACATCTATTGCCTATTCATAAATAATAGAGATAAATTCATAGGCATCTCCTCACATTTTGCTCGACCACACTGACTTTTCTCGTGGTTTATGATATTATACTTATTTTCCTTATTTTAATTTTTTTTAATAATTCTTTTAACTTATTTGTCATTAAATAAAAATATTATGAGTGAATTAATTTGACCTTCTAATAAACTCTTTTGTTTAATTAATTTTATAAAACTCTTCTTGAAAAAATTATTCTCCATCATTATTTTATTACTTCGAAAAATTCAAATTGATATTCTAAAATTACTGAATCGATTTTGTCAATTGCATTTCCACCATCTTAAGCTTACTATCTTTGCATTTGCAGTTACATAAGCCAAAGATCACTATCAATGACAGCCCCCACTACATAAAATTGCCCATATCTTCCTGTGCGCATATTACTTGTTTTCTCTTAAGACCTAAGAGCTAGAGAATGGGAATTAATGATCCACGTATCTTAATATTTATTATGCGGTGTCTTCCTGAGGTTCTTTGGAAGGGTAATATAAGGCTAAGCAATCGATATCAGTACGATTGTTGTCCGCCAACTGAGATACCCTCCGTACGCTAGACTAGATTGTCAGTGCCGTACGGAAAAATTAATATTGTGAACAGCTGAGAACAGAAGAGAGAATTGAGAAAGAATGCTTGATTGTATAAATGAAAGCTATTACAGAAAAATTACGCGGTGTCGAGGGGGAGAGACACCAGTACAGAGAATTGTTTGCTTGCTAGAAAGTTTTGAATGCTTGATCCCTCATAATAATGCTTAAAAAAAATAAACCAAAGTTACATGACTTTACCTAAGAAAGTTGTAGATACATACTAAAAGAAAATAAAGTAAACCTATTCCATATTTACAATGAAAAGGACTTAATCTTGTACAATGTAGAAACAAGTCCGTTTGCAGCAACTTTGTCATTAGCATCAGGGTCCGCGCACGGCGTTGTCTGTCCGCGCGGCGCTGTGGGCATCTGCTTGTGGCTGGACGCTGACGCTGGTTATCAGTAGGGCGACAGAGGCGCCTGCGCGCTTGTCACTTGGAGCTGCCGAGATCACCGGACCGACCATGGTGCTGAGCATTGGGAAGCTTGCCAGAACGTCACGTAACGCGTCCAAAAAATTGTGGGACATGGCTGAAAAGCCGCCCATGACACATCTTAAATACAATATTCCAGTTAACATAGAAGTGTTTCTCATTTTCCAACCTTCTTTTCTCTCATTATTTACCTACACATTTCCACCCAAAAGAAAAAGAGGAAAAAAGGAATTGAAAAACGTGAGGAAAGAGCTCCGCTGCAAGAGTGGAGAAGCAAATCAAATTTTCATCTCTTCTATAGAAAATAAAAATATAATAGCGGGGAATCGAAATAACACTGCAATATTATTATAAATAAATATACAGATTGGCTTAAGTCGTGCTAGACACTATTATAAGAAATTATTTCAGCAATGTGAAACGTTTTATCAGAATTAATTAAACATACCTCTATTTAAGAGGATACAGGATTCAGCAAAATATTAAATTACAAACTCAGCTAGTTGAAAAAGAAAATAAAAGAAAGAGCAACTAATATCTTATGCCAATTAAAATATTATAAAAGAAGAAATTAGAAAGAGAAGGACGTATAAGAGGAAAAGAAGATAGAAGAATTTCTTTTCTTGCTAATGATCGATGTCTAATTTGAATGCCTATTTATAGGCTTTAATCGAGTTTTAAAGCATGATAAGTTTATATCACTTGTCTTGAATTTTGATGCAAGGTTGCACCACTCATTTTTCCATTGCCACTTGATTGGACATTTGTCCAATTTTGAAAATATGCACAACAGTTCCCCCTACATATTTTTAAAAAATTTATACAAAGAGGAGTAGACTTGCTGGATTTGTATGGTCCAAATACAATAGGTTTGATGTCTTCTGGACTATGACCAAACTTAGACCAATAAATTTAGTTTACAGAATTACAAGTGAAATATAATATTTTTGTGAATCAATAATTCTTATTATAAGTCAAAGATTTTATCAATCACGTTTTGACCCCCGTAATTTTGCTGTTCAATGCGATTTTGCGCCCAATAGACCATGCGCGTGCCTGGTTATTCATGAGAGTTCTAAAGACTAGGCCAAAATCTCATAGGAGCAACCCCACTCCACTCTCATATATGTGAATTTATCAAGTGTATACTACTTTTAAATACACCATCCACAAAGAATATAAATTCATTAAGAGTTATAACTCATCCTCACGATTAGTAGCAGTCAAGCACTATCTCTTAGTGCTTCAATGTCAATATTGACTTGTTATTACCAATATGAACATACTTCATGGGATCTTCAATCACAAGATTGGGTTACTTTATCTATTGACAACATGTCGGCGTTAATTACACCTCTCTTGAGGTTTGAAGAATTAATTTTCTTCCCATAGTTAGTCAGAGCATCGACCAAATTTATATCTGACTTCACATAGTCAATGAAAATTATGTCATCTCTCAACAGCTGTTTTATGAAATCATGTCTTAGTTTCATGTGTCTACTTTTATAATTATAAGATTTATTCTTTGTAATAGAAATTTCTGCTTGACAACCACAATGCATAGACACATGATGCAATACGTCCTTAATTAAAGGAATATTAGCTAAGAAGTTTCTTAGCCACTCGGCCTCAGAACTAGCTAATTCCAGAGCTACAAACTCTTATTCCATAGTCGATCTAGCAATGAACGTCTGTTTAGCTAATTTTTGCAATATTGCACCACCACCAAGGGTAAATATATAACCATTAGTGGATTTTGTCTCTTTTGAAATAGAGATCCAGTTTTTATCATTATACCCTTCTAAAGTAAAAGGAAATCCACTATATAGGATACCGTAATTTATGGTTCCTCTCAAATATTTTATTAGTCTAGTTAATGTATATCAATACTCTATGTTGGGATTATGAGTATATCTACTCAGTCTACACACATCATAGACTATATCAAGCCTTTGTAAAATTTATTAAATGAATCAGACTCCCAATAATCTGAGCATATTTAGACTGAGCAACTGGGTCACCATTATTCTTTTTTAATTGAGAGTTACCATCATAAGGAGTGCTCACAAATATGACATTAAAATATTCAAACTTCTTAAGAAGTCTCACAACAATGTTCTTGTGATAACATTATGCCATCTTCACTCCTTTTACTTTACCTAAATCTTTCATATCAAAACTAGTAGACACAAATAATTTAGTACTTTGTAGAATATTTAAACTTGTATCAAATATAAGTATGTCATCAACATATAGACATATTATTACATCATTATTGTCTATCACTTTAGTATAAACACATTTTTCCACTTCAACTGAAGAAAAACATCCTCCTAGTAAGACTTGCTCAAATTTCTCATACCATACTTAGGAGCTTGTTTAAGGCCACAAACAACAACAACAATAACAACAACAACAACAACAACAACAACAACAACAATCCAGTGTAATTGCACAAGTGGGGTCTGGGGAGGGTAGAGTATATCCGGGCCTTATCCGTATCTTCAAGAAGGCAGAGAAACTATTTTCGGTAGACCTTCAGCTCAGTAAAGAAAAATGAAGGGCAACAACAAGCACATCAATTAGAAAACCGAAAAAGAAATACAATACTAACAGTAGGAACTATAATCAGAAAGCCGAAACAAAAGTAACAATAAGTAATAACAGCAGTCAAGGACTACGAGAATACACAAAGGACATTAAGTCATGTACAAGAGCTACTGTTACAGACAGAACAATGCTCGACTACCTATCCTAACCCTTTACCTTTATTCTCAACCTTCATACCTTCATATCCATGGTTATGTCCTCAGTAAGCTGGAGCAGCACCATATCCTGTCTAATCACCTCTCGCCAATACTTCTTCGGCCTGCCTCTACCCCTCCTTAGGCCCTCCAGGGCTAACCTCCTCACCGGAGCATCTGCCCCTCTTCTCTTCACATGCCCGAATCATCTAAGTCTCGTCTCCCGCATCTTTTCCTCCACAGGGGCCACGCCCACCTTGTCCCGCATAACTTAATTTCTAACTCTAACTAACCCGGTATACCCGCACATCCATCTCAACATCCTCATTTTAGACACCTTTATCTTTTGGACATGGGAGTTCTTAACTTGCCAAGACTCTTCCACATATAACATAATCAGTCTGACCACCACTCTATAAAACTTACCTCTAAGTTTTGATGGCACATTCTTATCATACAAAATACCGGAAGCGAGCCTCTATTTCATCCACCCTCCCTCCCCCCTCCCCCCCCAATACGATGTGTAACATCCTCTTCAATCTCTCAATTCCCTTGTATAAGAAACCCAAGGTATTCAAAACTCTCTCTCCTAGGGATGACTTGAGAATCGAGCCTCACATCGCTATCCACTACCTGAGTCGCACCACTAAATTTGCACTCCAAGTATTCTGTCTTAGTCCTACTCAATTTGAAACCTTTAGACTCCAGGGTCTACCTCCAGACCTCTAACCTCTTATTAACACCGACTCGTGACTCATCAATCTATACAATGTCATCTGCAAATGACATGCACCACGGCACCATAGCTTTCTCAGACTCAGCGTTATACACTGGGTCTTAATGTTGTTCAGCTTCCTGGTGGGAACTCGAGCTTCCTTACCGTTTTTAGGGGTATAACATTTATAGCTGACCCCGGATCTACTTGCACTTGGCGGAGTTTTACTTCACCAATATATCCTGAAAGGTAGAATGGACGATTATGGTGAAGGTCCCCTAGCAATATGGTGCATCAGTGCATCGATCGCCAAGGCAAATAAAAATAAGCTGAGGACTGACCCCTAATGCAAACCCATCATACCGGAAAGTGTTCCGAGTCCCCTTCCACAGTCCTCACTCGAGTCTTAGCTCCATCATACATGTCCTTAATAGCCTTAATGTATGCAACAGGAACACCTCTCGCCTCCAAACATCTCCACAGAACCTCTCTCAGTACTTTATTGTAAGCCTTCTCTAAGCCGATGGACACCATATGTAAATCTTTCTTCATCTCCCTATACTGCTCCATCAACTTACAGACAAGATGAATAGCTTTCGTAGTCAAACGTCCCGGCATAAATCTGAATTGGTTTTCAGAAATAGTCACAATCTTCCTCAACTTCAGCTCTACCACCCTCTCCCAGACTTTCATAGTATGGCTTAGTAACTTGATGCTCGGGTAGTTGTTGCAACTTTGGATATCGCCCTTGTTCATATACAAAGGGACCATCATACTCCATCTCTATTCTTCGGGAATCTTCGTCGTGCTAAAAATAACGTTAAATAATCCAGTGAGCCACTCCATGCCTGCCCTACCCACGATCTTTCAAAATTCCACCAGGATCTCGTCTAGACCGGTCGCTCTCCCCCTGCTTGTCTTACGCATAGCCCCCTCAATCTCCTCGACTCTTATACACCTACAATACCCAAAGTCCCGACGACTCTCGGAGTGTTCTAAGTCACCTAGCTAAATTCCTGTATGCCTCTCTTCCTTCAAGAGTTTGTGAGAGTAAGTCTGTCATCTTCGTCGAATAAGTGCCTCATCCATGAAAACTCTGCCTTCCTCGTCCTTGATGCACTTCACTTGGTCCATGTCACGGGCTTTCCTTTCTCGCACCTTGACTAGCCTATACAACTTCTTATCCCCTCCTTTGCCTACAAGTTCTTCATACAAGCGTTCAAATGCAGCATAGCAGTTGTAACTTATAACTTCGCTTCCTTCTTAGCCATCTTATAATGCTCCCTATTCGTCCTCCTTTCCTCCTCGTCCACGCTCTCCAGAAGCTGTAGATATGCTGCTTTCTTGGCTTCCATTTTGCCTTGAACCTCAGTACTCCACCACCAATCCCCTCAACGGCCACCAGACAAGCCCTTCGAGACCCCCAATATCTCTCCAGCAGCCTCCCTAATGCAGTTCGCAGTCGCGGTCCACATACCACTCTCGTCCCCACGACTCCTTCATGCTCCCACAGCCATCAACTTATCCCCAACTCTTGTGCTCTGCCTTTAGTCAAAGCTCCCACTTGATCCTAGGTAGGCCAAACGCAACCCTCTTTCGACGCTTCCTCATGATCTCCATGTCCATGACGAGAAGCCTATGTTGAGCCGTGAGGTTCTCACTTGGGTAGACCTTGCAGTCTGCGCACAGACCTTTATCAGACTTCCTGAATATTAGATAACCAATTTAGGTACTGGCCATTGAACTCTGAAAGGTGACCAAGTGCTCCACCTTCTTCAGGAAAATTGAGTTTGCTATCACCAAATCAAAAGCCTTAGCAAAATCCAGCAATGAAGTTCCACCTTCGTTTCTAACTCCAAAACCAAAGCCACCATGCACGTCATCATAGCCCCTAGATGCCCAAATGTGGCAATTGAAATCTCCCCCTATAAAAGCTTTTCGGTGGGTGAAATACCCCTCATCCAAATCCTCCCAAAAACTCCTTTTGACCTCCTCGTGTAAGCCTACTTAAGGTGCGCACGCACTAATCATGTTTAAAGTGAAACCCCCAACAACTAGCTTAATGCTCATCAATCTGTCTCTCACACTCCTAACCTCCACCACTAGCTCCTGAAAATCCATATCAACTAAAATATCTACCCTATTTTTTCCCCTCATGCATCCATATTACCAAAGCTTAAACCCGTCTACGTTCCGTGCCTTATCTCCCACCCATCAAGTCTCTTGGAGACAAGCTATATTGATCTTCCTGTTTTGGAGAATCCTCACTAACTCTATAGACTTCCTCGTCAAAGTCCCTATGTTCCAAAACCCAACTTGCAACCTGGAGACATCCTTACCACCCTTACCCACTTTCCCTCCACTTACCCACCCCTCCTAAGGACCCCCTTCCCCCCTCCCCCTCCCACGAGGACATGACCTTACCCTGCCATAATTCAATACATCCACTATAATCTAATCCATACTACACAACTACCATAGAAACAGCGGCGAACTAAAAATAAGGAAACAGTCCGAAACGAAAAGGCACAGGAGTAGGGACACACCTAATGAACTAGGAATGATAATATCAGCAAGGTTGGTGAGACTAAATACCCTACAGGATGCTACAAAGTCTGCAAGCAAATACTAGTGATCTAAACAGATTAACCATAGTTAGGCACAACGACTAATAAGGAACCCGCGAGGAAAAACAACAGATGAATAGAATATCGAAAATGGAATGTAACAAAACAAGAATACACGAAGAACAAAGCAACATGTTTTAACAAGATATATCAAAAATAGAATGTAACAAAACAAGAACACACTAGGAAGTAGCAATAGGTTTTAACAACATATATAAAAAACGAATGTACAAAACAGGAACGTAGAACCCGGTTTATAGAGGACATTGTAGTAGTCGCCGGAGGCAATGTATCCTAGTGAGTCAGGTGCAATGGAGTAACCACCAACAGTATAAATATGGCTGGAAACACGCTAGCATAGGTTGAACCTCGTCGGAGTTAGGGCAGCCTTGTTCCATGTGCTTCAGATCAAGAAAAGAAGGAAAAAAATGCACCCACACACAGAGAGAGAATTGGGAACTAGGGGGAATCCCGGTGTCGGCAAAGCTGCCGGTGGTGAGAGTGGGAAGAAAAAAGAAGGAAGGGGGAAGAAAAATAGAGAAAAGCAAGGTCGGGGAGAGGAATAGAAAGATGAGAGGAGAGAGAGATAGTGGTAGGCTATAATCTCATGTCTTAGTCGTTTATTGCACTCTAATTTACAACACTTTCATTGAGTTTGAGTTTTAATCGCTAGTGTTTTACACTAATTGTGTGTTTTATGCCTTGTAAGAGGATTTCAAGCTATGTAGATGTTACAGAATGAATTCGAGTGATTTGGAGCTTTGAAATCTGAGTAAAAGCCCAAGGGATAAAGTTGGGATCGCGTTCGGGTCGAAAATCACGTCTGGATATCAAAATGTCAAGAAAAGGTCGTACCCTGAGAAAACAATACTAATGCGGCGCGCCTGTGCAATTTTTATAGAGTCACAGTCCTATTTCGCGTAGGAAAAGGTGTTTTCATTTGGACCCGACTCTACTTGGTATAAATACATGTAAAAATGTTATTTTAGGACTTTTGATACATCTAAGACCTCGGAGGCTTGAGAGAAGGTCAAGAAGCGAAAGCACAAGGAATTCATCATTCAAACCTCACTCAAGACAAGAGTTTGGATCCTCTTATGTTTTTCTTTGTATTTGTGTTGAATTATTCCATATTTATGAAGTAGTTCTCTTTAGGGATTGATGGATTTGGTGTATTGATATTTGTTTGTGGATATTAACTCTTGTTTTTCTGTACTGAATCGTTTTGTGTGTTTTAATTGTTACATCTATATTCACATGTCCATGTAATCGAGATAGGCATAACTTGTGATGTTTGTGCATTATCTTGTTGGTTGAATTTATTGATTCTTCTTAGTAATCGAAAGAGGCTAGTTGAATTATTGTTTATACCTAGTTAGGAGGATAATCGAAAGAGGTTCTCCTAAAGACCAACCCATTACGAATTCTTGTATATCTTCACCGAGCGTAAATCGGTTCATATTGTGAGATTGAAACTTAATCGAGAAAGGAGTTTCTACTAAATGTTTGAATTAATACTTGAGTGAATTTGATAGACTCACTTGAATATTAGAAGTGAATTAACTAGAGTTAAATCCCAGACAATTATCTTGCACCTATCCAATTAACCCCTAGTTTCTCCCATTGATATCTTCCTTACTTACTTTTGTTCAATTGTCATTAGTCAATTAGCTCTAGATTCTTAGTTAATTTTATTTTTAATTTACATAATTCTAAACTGTTGATTATCTTGGATAGCAATCTAGCTACAAACTACGATAATATTATTTAAATTTAATCCCTGTGGATACGATATTATACTATACTATCTTTGACTAGTGAGCATATTTAGGTGTGTGTTTTAAGCTCATCAAATTTTAGCGTCGTTGCCAGGGATTGGCAATCAATAGGATTTGAAATAGTTTGTAGTGCTAATTCAGGAATTTTGTTTATTTTATTTTATTTTATTTATTTTTTCCTTTTTACGGTTGGTATTCTTTGACTGTGTGCAGGCTATAGTTAAGAGTGGTGCATGACCCGATCTTCTGGGAAGGAAGTGCTACCACACGAACCAAAAATCAAGAAACAACTATGGCAGCTGAGGAAGGAAAGAAATTTCCACAAGAATATAGTGAAGCTTGGGCAATCCTCAACCAAAAAAAGTATGCTTGGAGATGATGATAATGTGGATTTGGCTGCAAGAGAGGCAGCCAAACAAAGAGAAAAAGCTGCACGGGATGCTGAGGAAGCAGCTCTTCGAATTGCACAACTTGTCTATGAAGAATAGAGGGTTCACAGACATAATCAAAATCAACCCGTGGGTGCAAACCAGTTCAGAAGCTTAGCTCCCGGTGCCGGGAAACCACTTGGTGATTATGCTAGACTGGTCTACGACCAGGGATTGTCAAGTATTCGACCATCTGCAATGGCAGCGAACAATTTTGAATTGAAGCAAAGGTTGCTTCAAACTCTTCAAAACTGCTGTGTCTTCAGAGAAAAGAAGAACGAAGATCCAAACAATCATCTAGTGGACTTCGAGGAGATCATGAACACCAATCAATATAATGGTGTTTCACAAGATGCAGTCTACTTAAGGGCATTCCTTTTCACGCTGAAAGATGATGCGAAGCAGTGGCTTTGAAGCTTGCCCCAGGGATCGATTAGAACATGGGAGGAGATGACCAGAAAAGTTCTTGATAAATATTTTTCCTCAGCTAAAACGGGCAAGTTTAGAAGAGAGATCGATAACTTCTGCCAGAAAGATACTGAAATGGTTTTTAAAGCTTGGGATAGGTTTAAGGAGATAGTCAGAAAGTGTCAACATAGCGGAATTGAACTCTGGATGCAACTCTAGGATTTTTGGGATGGGTTGACATCAGCCTCATACAGAACATTGAGTAATGCAGCTAGAGGTTCGTTGATGAAGAAGACACCAGAGGAGATAGTCACTATCCTTGATGAGTTATCTGAAGATGCAAATCACTGGCCCTCTGAAAGTGCTTAAAGAAGAAGAAGGGCGAATGGTGTTCACCAGGTTAATGCTAACACATCTGTGTAGGTACAACTTGATGCTATGGCGAAGGAGATAAGGAAGCTAACCTTAGCTTCAATACAGAGTGAACCTCATGCAGCGTGTGACATATGTAGAAGAGGACACCCTACTCATGAGTGTCAAGCCTCAACTGAGGAAGTTAATGTTGTTGCAAATTATAACTTCAATGCAATGGGTCAGAGACACCCCGGTTTTTTATGGAGTTCATCTGGGGCTACAGTGAATGCATTGCAACAGAATAATTCCAGACCTCAGGGACAAGGGGCGCCTATTTTCTAAAATCAGCAAAGGCCGCAATTTCAGCCTCAATAGCCCATTCAGTCTGGCTTGGAAGATCTCATGAAGGCCTTATTCAAGAAACTGATGAGAAGCTCGAAATTCATAGCGCAGCTATAAGGGAACATGGAGCAACTATTAAGGAAATAGGTACTGGTCTTCGAAATTTAGAGAGACAAAGTGGGACAAATTGCCACCATACTGTCTGAAAGGATCCCAGATGCTTTGCCAGCTGATAATGAAAGAAACCCCAAGAAGACAGTAAATGTTGTGACTTTGAGAAGTGGACAAGTAGTGTAAGAGCCCTCCCTCCCCC